>JAVTVY010014019.1:0-50666 GCA_036873755.1 Hanleya hanleyi
TCGTGCTTGGTAGCCTCATGGCGGCGCAAGTCGTGCAGACAAGTGAATGATTTCGAGCACGTAGTACAAGTGAACATCTTGGTGGTTGACAGAGTGTCTGATGAAACGGCCAGGCCGTTTCCTTTTTATAGCAAGCTAGCTGTGTACGCGTGTACGTGTGTGTGTGTGTGTATGCGTTTGTGTGTGTAATGCTTGTGCGTGTATGTGTGTGCGTGCGTGTATGCGTCTGTGTGTATGTGTGTGCGTGTGTGTGTGTGTATGTATGGGTGTGAGTGCGTGTGTGTATGCATGTGTGTATATGCGTCTGTGTGTGCTTGCGAGAGTGTGTATGCGTGTGTGTATGCGTGCGTGTGTATGTGTATGCTTGTGTGTGTACGCGAGTGCGTGTATGCGTCTGTGTGTATGTGTGTGCGTGTGTGTATGCGTGTATGTGTGTATGCGTGATATCCGAGACCCATATAGACCCATATAGTCCCATACTGGGGTATAGGACCAATGTTTGTCCCACTGGGAAACCTACTTCTATACATTCGCGGTATGGTTGTTTGCATTTGTTTTCTTAGTCTCGTCAAGACAAACATGATAGGAAGTGTCCCGGCACGAAACGGTGAAATTTTTGAAAAAAGTTCGAGGTCTGTCTATAGCCCCAACCACCACCAACTCCACCAACACCACCGCCACACACCACCAACACCACCACCAACGCCACCAACGCCACCACCGGGCGTTGACGGGCGTCAACGCCCGGTGGTGGTGGTGGTGGTGGTGGTAGCCCCCGTGTGGCAGAGCTCTTGGATCGGAGCTAAGCTTGCGGAGCTCAGAGCTCGGGAATGACGTCATCGCAGGCATGCACACTCGCAAGCACACACAAACACACACACACAGAGGCATACATACACACACACATACACACGCTGCGCATGCCTGCGATGACGTCATTTCCGAGCTCTGAGCTCCGCAAGCTTTGAGCTCCGAGAGCTCCGATCCAAGACCTCTGCCACACGGGGGCTACCACCACCACCACCGGGCGTTGACGCCCGTCAACGTCCGGTGGTGGCGTTGGTGGCGTTGGTGGTGGCGTTGGTGGCGTTGGTGGTGGCGTTGGTGGTGGTGTTGGTGGTGTGTGGCGGTGGTGTTGGTGGAGTTGGTGATGGTTGGGGCTATAGACAGACCTCGAACTTTTTTCAAAAATTTCACCGTTTCGTGCCGGGACACTTCCTATTATGTTTGTCTTGACGAGACTAAGAAAACAAATCCAAACAACCATACCGCGAATGTATAGAAGTAGGTTTCCCAGTGGGACAAACATTGGTCCTATACCCCCAGTATGGGACTATATGAGTCTATATATTTGTCTCGGATATCACGCATACACACATACACACACGCACACACATACACACAGACGCATACACGCACTCGCGTACACACTCAAGCATACACATACACACACACGCATACACACACGCATACACACTCTCGCAAGCACACACAGGCGCATACACACACATGCATACGCACACGCACTCACACACATACATACACACACACACGCACACACACGCACACACATACACACAGACGCATACACGCACATACACACATACACGCACACGCATTACACACACACATACACATACACGCACACGCATACACACACAAACGCATACACACACACACACATACACACACGCGTACACAGCTAGCTTGCTATAAAAAGGAAACGGCCTGGCCGTTTCATCAGACACTCTGTCAACCACCAAGATGTTCACTTGTACTACGTGCTCGAAATCATTCACTCGCCGGCACGACTTGCGCCGCCATGAGGCTACCAAGCACGATGGAACCGCCCGGTATAGCTGTACGATATGTAGCCCTACACTGTCGTTTCAGCGCCCAGATCATTTACAGCGCCATGAACGTTCAATTCATGGGCCACCCAAGCGTCCATGCGAAGAATGTGGTCAACTCTTCAAACGACCCAGTCAGTTAAAACGGCATGAGCGTTTGATTCATGGTCCGTCACCACGGCATGAGGGACAACTTTCCACTAAAGAGGCACCCAGGAGGGACAGACCCACTGAAGATGAACCCGGGGAGGAGAATGCCACTGGTGATGCGACCACGGAGAGCCCGCCTATACCCACAGCTCGGAAGAGCCTAGATATCCAGCCGGTCCCTAGCATTACTGTTTCCAGTCATACGCCTGACAACAACGAACATTTTCTGGAAGATGCGGTGGATGTTCCCAGCGATCTCTTACCCGAAGATCATCCAGTGAGTGAGATGTATCGACGCCATTGGTCCATGATCCGACACTGCTTCCACCGTCATCGCCCTATATTGAACTTGTACAATTTCCGACTGACCGACCTCGCCCGTCTACGCAGCTACGTGAAAGCCATCTTCAATGACCAACCTACGTCCTTCACATTAAATGTAGCATTTGGGTACATCTTATGCCATAAGATGACGCGTGAATTGTGCTATTTCTATTCCAGTGCCATCAACCCAGTGTACGACCATCCTTTCACAATCACCAATCGGGCGTCGCTAGAGACGATGCTGGCCCAACTGGACACTGTGGATCCCTTTGAATGGGCCTATGAACAGCGTCCCAACACCAAGTGGATAGTGGAGAGGGTCACCAATGTTACGTTCTTCGTGGTTAAACTGACCCACCACCCCCATCGGATGAAAGTATTCACCCATGCACTGATAGATACTCAGAATGCGCAAACAACTATCTGAGGATATGTTTCCTCAACGGTATCCTGGCCTGCCCGATGACGATTAGAACAAACGGTTCAGAGCGAACATGGCCGAAGATGGAACTTTCTGAAATGGCGACTTCTGATTGGACAAGAGTAGCCGAGAATACATCTAACGGACAGGAACGAATATGACAGATACAAATGGTGGCCTCTGATTGGACAAGAATCTTCTTGAATTGTAAATATACCCAACGCGGCTCCCCCAGCGTGGGTATGATGTAACATTGGGGAGAATAAACTATATGAAAAAAACTTCTTGTTGTTGTTGTTCTCTCGTGTGTCATCCTTGTTGTTGTTGCTGTTGTTGTTCTCTCTCCGGTCTATATCATGGCGTTATGTTAGAGTGTTAAGGTGTAACGACGGGCGTTGACGGGCGTCACTGCATTTCGAAGAATTAGTGACAATTCCATGGAATATCAGAGCTTCTGAGCTATTTCACCAGGGCGTTGAAGCATTAAGAATGGCGTTGGTGGGCGTTGCTACAAGATGACACCTCACACGACGCATTCGCACCGCGGATGGTCCATGTCTACACCAAGTAACATCCTTCACTGCTAAAAAATGCCCACTTTCGCTACTACTCGTACTGATGACGTCACCAATGACGTCACAGATGCTGTGGATTAAAACTTCTTGTTGTTGTTGTTCTCTCGTGAGTCATCCTTATTTTTGTTGCTGTTGTTGTTCTCTCTCCGGTCTATATCATGGCGATATGTTAGAGTGTTAAGGTGTAACGACGGGCGTTGACGGGCGTCACTGCATTTCGAAGAATTAGTGACAGTTCCATGGAATATCAGAGCTTCTGAGCTATTTCACCACAGCGTTGAAGCATTAAGCATTGGCGTGGGTGGGCGTTGCTACAAGATGACACCTCACACGACGCATTCGTACCGCGGATGGTCCATCTCTACACCAAATAACATCCTTCACTGCCCCAAAAGGCCCACTTTTGCTACTACTCGTACTGATGAGTTCACCAATGACGTCACAGATGCTGTGGATATCCCTCAAATCGGGGTTTACACCCCGAGACCTACAACATGACACCTCCCACGCCGCATTCGGACTGAGAATGGCCCCTCTCTACCCAAAATATCTTCCTGCACTGCCCCAAAATGCTCACTTTCGCTACTACTCGTACTGATGACGTCACCGATGGCGTCACAGATGACGCGAACATCCCTCAAATCGGGGTCTACACCCCGAGAGCTACAAAATGACACCTCCCACGACACAATCGGACCAGGGATGGTCCATCTCTACACCAAATACCTTCCTGTACTGCCCCAAAATGCACACTTTGGCTACTACTCCTACTGATGACGTCATCGATGACGTCACAGATGACGGGAACATCCCTCAAATCGGAATGTACACCCCGAGAACTACAAAATGACACCTCCCAGGACGCATTCGGACCAAGGATGGTCCATCTCGACCCCAAATACCTTCCTTCACTGCCCCAAAATGGCCACTTTACTTACTACAACCAACTACGCATGCGCAGAGTGACGCGACTTGCACTTAAAAACACACCATTCTGACTCTACCCCACACAAGCTTCACGTTGACACCTTCCACGACCCATTCCAACCCATAGCGGTGCATCTCTACCCCAAACACACACCCACATACCCCCCAAAATGCCTGCTTTCTATACTACGGGCCTGACTGCGCATGCGCAGACTATTGAACACGGACGAACCATTAGTTCAGTCGGATGCTCCTCCACGAGAGCTTCAAAATAAGACCTCATACGACACCATAGGACCATTAGGGACTCACCTAGACCCCAAAACGTCCACCCCGTATGGGCCTACACTCCCATAGCCATGCAGTATAGGCCTATGGGCCTACCCAGGCCTCGGTGACTTTTTCCAAAAATTTCACCGTTTCGCTCCGGGACACTTCCTATCGTGTTCTAAATGACGAGACTAAGAAAACAAATCCAAACAACCATACCGCAAATGTATAGAAGTAGGTTTCCCAGTGGGACAAACATCGGTCCTATACCCCAGTATGGGACTATATGGGTCTTTATGGGTCTCGGTGACTTTTTAAAAAAATTTCACCGTTTCGTGCCGGGACACTTCCTATCATGTTTGTCTTGACGAGACTAAGAAAACAAATCCAAACAACCATACCGCAAATGCATAGAAGTGGGTTTCCCAGTGGGACAAACATCGGTCCTATACCCCTAGTATGTGCCTATATGGGTCTATATGGGGCTCCTCGAACTTTTTCAAAAATTTCACCGATTCGCTCCGCGACACTTCCTATCATGTTCTAAATGACGAGACTAAGAAAACAAATCCAAACAACCATACCGCAAATGTATAGAAGTAGGTTTCCCAGTGGGACAAACATCGGTCCTATACCCCAGTATGGGAATATATGGGTCTATATGGGTGTCGGTGACTTTTTCAAAAATTTCACCGATTCGCTCCGCGACACTTCCTATCATGTTTGTCTTGACGAGACTAAGAAAACAAATCCAAACAACCATACCGCAAATGTATAGAAGTAGGTTTCCCAGTGGGACAAACATCGGTCCTATACCCCTAGTATGGGACTATATGGGCTATATGGTACTTTTCCAAAATTTCAACGATTCGCTCCGCGACACTTCCTATCATGTTTGTCTTGACGAGATTAAGAAAACGAGACCCCACAACCTATACTGCAAATGACGAGAAGTAGGTTTCCCAGGATGATCCTATACCCCCCATACCCCATATAGGCATTTTCCCGTAATTTAGGATAAAGTCCGTGTTCCGTATTTTTTCAGGAAAAATGTTACATACACCCACCCTGGAACTAGGGGGAGATAACTCTATTGATAGGCAAGCCCCGTTAAGCACGGCGACCTATATACCCCCCCATACCCCATATAGGCATTTTCCCGGATTTTTCGATAAAGTCCTTGTTCCGGGGGTTTTTTCAGGAAAATTTTTACATGCACCCACCCTATTGACTTGATGCCCCTTCACATAGGCTTCACTTTGATACCTCATACAACTCCATCGGCCCATTAGGGGCTCCCCTAGATCCCAAAAACGTCTATTTCCATACCCTTGGTCCACCGCGCATGCGCAGAATGGTGACAACGCCCGAACCGCTAGTCCAGTCAGATGCTCCTTCACGAATGCTTCACATTGATACCTCATATGACCCCATTGGACCATTAGTGGCTCCCCTAGCTCCAAAACGTCTATTTTCATACCCTTTGGCCACCGCGCATGCGCAGAATGCCGATATCTCAATCTCACACCCAGCCCATCAGATGCCCCTTCACGAATGCTTCACATTGATACCTCATATGCCCCCATTGGACCATTAGTGGCTCCACTAGCTCCAAAACGTCTATTTTCATACCCTTTGGCCACCGCGCATGCGCAGAATGCCGATATCTCAATCTCACACCCAGCCCATCAGATGCCCCTTCACGAATGCTTCACTTTGATACCTCATATGACCCCATTGGACCATTAGTGGCTCCCCTAGCTCCAAAACGTCTAGCGGGACCCATACAGGGTCCAGTTTTCGACACTAGGTGACCACATCCCGACGAAATGGCCAGTTTTCGACACCGGATGTGCCGCCATCTTGAACATACGTGCCGCCATCTTGGATATGTCCCATAATGCACCGGGTCAAAATACTCGCTTCTGATTGGCTGAGAGCTCTGTGACGGATTTGAAATACTCGCTTCCGATTGGACGAGAGCTCCGCATTGCGTCTGCGCATGCGCAGAATGATATTCCTACCCCACACCCAACCCATCAGATGCCCCTTCACGAATGCTTCACTTTGATACCTCACTCGACCCCATTGGTCCACTAGGGCTCCCCTAGCTCCAAAACGTCTATTTCCATACCCTTTGGCCACCGCGCATGCGCAGAATGCCGATATTTCAACCCCGCACCCAGCCCATCAGATGCCCCTTCACGAATGCTTCACTTTGATACCTCACTCGACCCCATTGGTCCACTAGTGGCTCCCCTAGCCCCAAAAGGTCTATTTTCATACCCTTGGGCCACCGCGCATGCGCAGAATGCCGATATTTCAACCTCACACCCAGCCCATCAGATGCCCCTTCACGAATGCTTCACTTTGATACCTCACTCGACCCCATCGGTCCACTAGGGGCTCCCCTAGGTCACAAAACGTCTATTTAGGTATTCCCCGTATACATTAACATTGGAAGTCAACCCATGGGACTACTTTCTGTCCGCAGAAGCTTTCTCCCGCGACTGCATCACCACCAGACCGCATCACCGCGGAAGAATTCGAGGTCAAAGGTTGCCGGAACTATAGCCTAGATAGGTCAGTACATGCCTTGATCTGTCCGAGTTGTCTCCCTTGCATCCAGAGTGTACAGATGGCGCCACCATCGGAAGTTGTGACGTCATAGTTACATCCGGGTGAAATACGGCTCGATCGGGTTTTACACTACTACTTAGGCAAGATATGTATACGCCATATGAACGTCCAACTGGAAAATTACTGTCCAGAAAGGAGTTAACGACATCGAAATTGCAATCATCTCTTTTGTCGTAAAGTCGGCGAAAGGGAAGGCCCGCTTCATTTTTATAGAGATATAGGTCTGAATATGATGTGCCGTTAGGGTTATCTGTAGTTTCCTTCAAATCCAACAACGGTTGATGAATATCCTTCACTGCGTCATTTATATACCGATTAACTACAGCGAGAAGATCGTCTTTGTGAATGAGTTTATATTATTAATGAAACAGGTCTTTGGATTATCCAAAGACACGGCTGTCCAATGAATAACAGATCTGACGCATTTATTTGACATTATCAGTTTTTGAAAGCGATTGCATATAGTCGTACTCATGAGAGAACAGCTATAGGTCAGCCAAAAGGGGGGCACTATATGTTTTTAATGAGAAATTCAATCAACTCTATAAACAAAGAAACATCACATGAATGATATCCCTTATATGCAGTAGAGCTAAAAAATGCTTTATGGCTTCCTACATTTCTTGAACACCGATATTATTAATGAACGAAGACAGTAAATGAGGTCATGATGGGTGATTGTAGTTTAGAGAGTCAAGAAATCCCATGTGGATACATGTCCGTACGGGATCAAGTTCTTCTAAATTTTGAGTGATTTAATATCCACATACATTCATCGCCAGAGTTTTTAGAAATAGTGACCTTTCCCAAAAAGTGTTTACCTCCTGAAGGATCCTCGTTAACAGGGTTGAGAGAAGCTTGATGGTGCAGCTTCTAGAACCAGCTCTGAATATAGCTTTGTACGGTGATTTATGCATTTTGAGCGTCCATTTTCGGTATATTATCATGAATGTTTGGAAGACAAATACCTCTTTCACTGAGAAACGTGTTGTGGTTGTTAATAAATCTCCCAGAGGGAGCATGGGCGTAAGTAGACGTATTCGATGAGGGTGTGCTTATACGTACTCAATTCCTTACCCAGCATCCTTACCCAGCATTCACATATAACTGTTATATTATTTGAAGTTTTGTCTGCTGGGACGGAACAGTGGAAAATAATGCATGAAATCACTACCCCTTTTCCTAAACATGTGTCATTTTGTACATTTAGGTATTAGTAGTGACGAATCCGTGTAACACAATGGCGTACGTGTGTCAGTCCGAGGCTTCATCTCTGAAAGATTCCAACTTTTTATGTTTGACACAGCTCGACTATAACAGAGCTGTTCATCAGGTAAATTTGTTCGTCATTGATTTTCCAAACATTCAAACCTTGGAGGTTCTCATTCATCCCGATAACACCGAAGATTACCAACACCATTTGTGCCACGTTTTACCAAATTTAATGTGTTTGGTTCTTAAAGTCTCTGTGGTTTTCGAATGGAATCACACTCTGATGGTGAGATTTATCATATTTACTAAAGACGGCGAAATCCTCTTCGGAAGCGGAATAGTTGATGATGGTTGAATTCTCTGTATTTGATACAGTGTCACAGTATGAATGTCTTAAGGTTATTAACCAGGACATTCTTCATGGACGACGACTGCCTATTGAATGTTTAATGAGGTTTTCAGTGTATTCTATATCCTATGGACTGTTCGATATATGATGTACTATCCTTACAGGCAGCTTCACGACTGGGAGTTGATAAGAACCTGGTGAGAAATATTGGAATTTTTGGGAACCATTCACAGAAAGTTACGGTAGATATGTCATGGGCATCGGTAAACCACCTGGGAGAGCATCACCTTCTCACTGTTTCGCCCGATGAAGCGGCAGACATACAAGAAGTAAGAACCGTTCATGATACACATATCTGTCCCACTATTCCCAGCTCTTTTCGGTATTTACACATCTCCTAACGTTTCTTCCCATACGACTGTGGCCTTTTCAGCTACACAAAAGCTCAGACAATAGCTTCCTACATAAAGTATCTACCTTGTAGGTCATTGGGTTGCAGTTCGACTCAATCTCTCCATAATTGGTCTGGCTGTACACCTGATTATTTTTTTAGGGAATATTGCAATTACAAAACGGCCTTCGAAATGCTGTGTCAAAGTCAAAGTATTGAGAAGCTGAGTTCATCACTTTGACGAAACATTAATGTGTTAATTGCACATCTCTGGAGGTATATAGTTTAAACCAGTAGGTGCATGTAAATAAACAACCATGGTAGGACCATCGTTCACTGGCAGAAGATGTAAGTATACGCACTGGTGTGTAGTGTACACTAGAATATGTGAATGGACACCCCTGAAAATCTTTTGGCAGACGATGTAATTAATCCCTGGAAAGTGCAATGTAAGTCAGAAGGTGTAAACGAGATCGTGATGGTATATTGTTAAAGTTCGAATGTTAGGACAAGCTGTGTTGACTGGGCTGTGTAGTTTTGAACATGTCTCAGTATGAACAACATATACATATGTATTCAGAATACGGAATATGAACCATAGTTATTTCCCTATAGTAGTTTATTGTTGTACATTATAGTTTACTATAGAATACTATAGTAGTAAACTGATATAAATATCCCGTAAAAATACTAAAGTACTTTTCAATAAGGGCGCAGGGGACACCAAATTTTGTTAGCAAAAATACAGAATGGGGTTTAAAATCGCGTTTCCTTGGTTATTGCGTTACCACTCACCGCTGACGTCAGTTTGAGATCTCGTAAAGCAAGCAGACATCACCCCTAAACATACCTGGAAATGTAATGTGAGAAAGAAGTTGGAAATGCACGTTCCCTGAAGCTGTAGTGTTCGACAGAAACAATACAGAAATATTCTGCGAATTGTGACGTAAACCAGAAGTTGTGAATAAATGCTAACGATGGGCAAAATTGAGACACATAATAAGTGTGAATGAACATCTGGATGGTTTACCGGGTGATTATATACATTCTTCATATACATGTAATAGTATTTTACGGTATCTATGATTATTGACCTCATAGCGTACATTTGATTTTATCTTTGTCTCTTCGTTTAGGCGGTTCGACACCGAGGCAGTGACATTATCAGAAAGAGGCTTGAAACAAGTAACATTTCGGTAACAGCTGCCATTATTGGTCACTTGGATGCTTGGTGGAACGGCACCGGGGTGAGTGGCATATTCAAAGTTAGAATTGAAATATAGTGAGTGGCCTACAATGCCGGTATGTTTATGCGAAGCTGAAACGAACGTTATGCAATATCTTCCCCGGAACATATTCTTGAATTGAATTGATTTTATTCTCTTAATCTTTTCTCAAAGATATAGAGATATATATCAAAATACAAAAATCTTTGGCGACATGTGATATTGAAAATGAACTTGGATGCGAGAGCATTAAATGGGGATAACTCCCTCCCAATAATCCAATACAAATTACCGTGATGATAATCATTTTCAATGAAAGTCGTATATTATTGTAGGACGAGTGGGTGTCCATGGGCGTGTCCTCTGATGGATCCTACGCTGTCCCAAAAGGTCTATTCTGCAGCTTTCCCGTTACCGTGTCGCGAGATAAAATCCCCACCATTGTGCAAAACATTCTCATTTCCGAAGATTCGAGAAAACAATTAAGAGAATCTGTCAGTGAATTACAGGATGAAAAGCAGTGCGCGGAAGGTTCACTGACAAGCTCGTCACACCGTCGACATGATCAAGTGCTGGACCCCAGTAGGCTATAGTGGACACCCCTCTGCTCGGGAAATTTATCGGCGGAATAGTATCGGGTCATGTAACATAAAAACTGAGGTACCGGTACAAATTCCCCGACCAGATTATCCCCTCCTCTTGCCTCGTCTATAATCTATCCTCTAGGAACGTGTATACTTAAATCATATGAGGCAGATCTGGGTGATTGACTAAGATTTTGCAAAAAAAGCAATGCCTTTGGTTCTGTTAGCAATGCCTTTGGTTCTGTTAGCAAACCTTCGTGCGAATGTTGCTTTACGTGTATTTTCCAGTCTGTCCGGTGAAAAATCACTCAGTTCTGAAAAAATGTTAACGTCCAAGTTTCTTGATGCAAACATAATTTCAATGCTATGGATGATTTATAGCACATCGCTTAGTGGGTTCAATTGTTTACGGATTTGACAAGGCTTTAATGTATAATGAAATTGTGGGCTTAAAACAAAGCCAAGCATTCTGAAATTATGCCACGGGTGAATCTAGGACGTGATTGTATTATCACAACTGTCGCAGTTACGGTCCATACCACGTTTGTCCATATTCTTTGGCCATTTTGACAGCCAGGCTCAAATCCTACGTTGGCATCTTTGTTCATCATGTGTGATGGGTTTATACGGATGTCTGTGTTAACAGCATATTATTGTGAATGACTTTCGGAGTTGAAGGCTATTCAGCTGATTTTTACTGACACATAACTTGAGGATGGCGAACGAGAATGGCAAATTTCTGCAAATTTATCCCGTTTTGATGCAAGATTTTCGTCACTGGTTTGCAGGCCATGCTCGCGCGTGCTGTCCGTTCACGAGCTGCAGCTGTGTGAACTCCGCCCACTGCGCAGTGAATGCACCAATCGTTGCTCAGCTTTGTAGCACTGCGTCACAAGAATGAGGCGTCACCGGTTCGGCACATGAATGAAACAGATCACAACAAACAAATGAATATTATCGTGTGATAATGTCCGTATGTTTTGAGGTCTGGACCAATCAGCGCACGGCTATAACGTGAAGCATGTTAGAATAATTTATAATTTATTAAGATCGGTTGTATGCAAATGTTGAGCCGATTATCAGGAACCTAGGATATTGTTGCTAACGGATTAACCTTACCAGGCCTGGGGGAAGCCATCATGGCCCCCCCACACACCCCACCCAGCAAAACTTCCTGAGCGTTCTCCGGAATAGTATTTGTACTATTGTGTTAAACCGGTTTCCTTAGTAAAGCAGAAATGCGCATCAGATCCATGTGATTACTGACAGTTTTTACTTTACCAAACCTCTGTCTTAACCTCTGATATTTTCTCTTAATTTCAATATATACATACAGGTGTATGCTGTTGTACAGCAGAGAATCTTTAAAACACAGTAGACTTGTTGTTTTGGTATCCTATGCTGGGACACAGTATCCGTACTCCACGGCCTCCACTATAGACATCATTAAAAGCTTTGCAAATTCTAAATTTAACGTGAAATATCGCCCCCTCATTTCTGCGAAGAAGACTATTTGCGCTATTCGAGACATTGCCGAAGGCTTGAAATCGACCGAGCGCTGATTTGGTTTGTGTAAGTCATTCGCTTATTCACCTTCAGGTCAGTGAATTTATATCTCAGAAGCTCAGACAAGATTACGTATATTAGCTTACATGTATTTTCAGTAGACTGGCCATTGTGTGTGTTATGTGTGTGATGGTGGTGGTGCTGTTGGTGTCGTAGTTGTGGAAGTGCCACGTTGTGGAATGTATATTTCTCCATCCTTTGCATTACATAAATCCCTGGTACCGTTACCTTTATCTAACCGACCGATTACTGGGTGTATTCGCGGGGCAGTCTCGTTTAACATAAATCCCTGGTACCGTTACCTTTATCTAACCGACCGATTACTGGGTGTATTCGCGGGGCAGTCTCGTTTAACATAGTCTGTGCCTCTCGTATATCGGCTTCGTGACTGTGAACGTGAAAAGATCGACCGGCGCCTACCATTTTACAAAATATACATGTAGGTTTCCTTTCTCCTTTTTGACTGCTTCCAACTCGTTTTCCTGGATTAACAATACCACTCTAAATTAGCATGGCATAAAATATCAATCTGGCCTTACCATTCAGGCATCTTTGCTTTGATAAGCTGACAACTCGATCACCTCTGCGTATCTCTGGCAGCTTGCCTTTCCATCATAGTTAACTGACTTAGACAAAGTTGTAGGGTTCCTAGAACTTGGCTCGTATGAGTGGAGGAAGTTGATTGTTTGGGGGATGTATTGCACACCATTTTCCGCGCTGTGCTTGCATCTATCTCATTAAGAAAGTATACACTCTCCATCCTCGCGAAATATTTGATCATCCTTGCTTCGGGTGTGAGTTGTAGACACCGAGGTAATAGTGGGCTAACTCTTAGATGGGTAGTGATGACATACAACTCCTAGATATGTAATTGCATTTGTCGCCAATCTTGTCTCCTGATCTGCCATGATGAAAAAAAATATTAGACAAGTGTGACTAACAGCTCAGATTATTATACAGTACTTGGCCTGAATAAAATCTCAATGAACAGACCTTACATAGCTATTGTATTTTGTTAAATCATGGTGGTATACCTCAATGGTTTTAATGGGAATCAACATCAAGCCCGGCTGGGAAACGGGTCGGGCAAGAACGGGTGTTTCCGTCCCGTAGGGAACTGACATGCCACTATCGAGACTCGTCCTTCTGGTTCACAGAAGGGACAACGCCTACAATATAGCTCGTCAATATTATCTGATCGACCTGTTCTCAAGAAACGGAGCTGTTTTGTTGCCAAGGCGATGGAAGTGGGGGAAGTTGAAGACGCCCTAACCAGGTGACCGAGATGAGACATACTATGTATATCAGAGCGACGCTCTCTAGAATGACCCACACGTTCCTCTGGTGCCAGAGCTTCAACAGGATCTTCTAAAACATCTTTCAAAATATCTTCAGTCAGGCGAACAGGGCAAATAAGTTCCTTAGCAGAAACGAAGATCGGCAAAAGATGACATGGAATTTCTTCGCTACCACTGAGCATGTTATAAACACTGACGATGCTCACCCGATCAAGCCGCGAATGCAGAGTACCCGAGTCTGTAACATCCAAGAAGAAGAAATTTTTAGCTTAAAAACTCCAACGCAGTTTTGTCTATATGGTTTAAAACTAAGGTAAAATTAAAAGTATCCACTTCAGTATTTGTAAGTTTCTTTTACAAAATTCGTCGGCTAACGGCAAAAAAACGAAACATGAAAATAAAAAGGACTGGATATCTTCCGGGACCCCATATTGTTCTGTGGGGTGATTATTAAATCTGTATATGTGGTCAGATTTTTAGACCGGACAGGTGAAAATCATGTTCTGTAGGGGACATACAATAGTCGTACCCTGACTTAATAGAAAGATTAGACGTGTCTTACTGACACATTCAAGCAGAGATGGGACATGAATTT
Organism: Hanleya hanleyi; assembly: GCA_036873755.1. Taxonomy (NCBI): domain Eukaryota; kingdom Metazoa; phylum Mollusca; class Polyplacophora; order Lepidopleurida; family Hanleyidae; genus Hanleya; species Hanleya hanleyi. Next base: position 14,379 of record JAVTVY010014019.1, read on the forward strand.
ATATTGATAATCGTGAATCTATTTACATCATGAGATGTTGGTACATCTGGTACGGTACCTGTAGATGTCCTCCTACCAGAATCAAGGGTCTACGATGGGTAACAATGGCGAGCGAGTCCGAGAGAAGTTAAGAGTATCGGTCCATAAACTCGCCCGCAGTATTTAGCCACTGGTGACTCTTTTTGGACTACTTGCCTTCATTGCAGCACTCCAGTTGATGGCGGGGAATGAATGATGCGTTTGGTCTGCGTCGCGCCTCACAGACGTGTTCTGAATAATGAGAGATCCTGAAGGATCTTGGCGCCCACCATTGTCCGATAATTGTAAGCTAATGACTAGAGGATATTTTTGTCCATTGTTACTAAGAACAAATGATTGATTTGTAATTTGGTTTACAGAATTTCGAATCTGAGCGAAAAAGATCGGAAAAGGGAGACTGAAAATCACCAAGATATAATCTAAATTTCAGGAGTTTCAAGATTTCTAGAAACTGTACTTATGTCGGTTGTTATAATACAAGAGAATTGAGCAAAGTTAGTCTGAAAGTGAATGTACGGAGGATCCTTCGCCTTTGTTTTGTAGTATTTTTTTATTTATTTTTTTGCACGTGTCATCATTGGGTACTGGGAGCGAGGACCAATCTCTTTGACACTTTGGCATGAGCTATGAAACATACTTAAGATTTTATAATTAGAAACGAATGCTAATTCTGTTCTGTTTACTGGGCTAGTTTGAGATATCTCTTTAAAGATACCATGCTCGAAAATAGTAAGATGGTACAATACTTAATACTGAAGGGATCCGGTCCGCGCAGTAATGTTGAAACTTCGAAAGTGCCTGAATCCTGATTATCTCCTTTGGATCGAAACATGCAGTAGTCTACATTTGTCGAGTTGTGACATTGAGTCACAAAAGTGACGTCCCTTTATGTAGCCAACCCGCCAGCAGACGAAAGGGTGGAGCAGTTCACTTGCCACTGCATGGACTGAAGAAAACTGATTTAAAATTTGAAGAAATACATTTTAATTCCGAATTATTTGAACTCCTTGATATGGAGGGTGAAGGTATGGATATTCTCTATAGTCAATATATAGAATATGCCCCACCGTTTCATCTGCCGACTCTTGTGATGCAATGTCACAACTCGAGAATACTGTATTAATTTGAAGCGTAACTTGGATTTTCGAATTCGACCAAAAAAGGTATCTTGCACTACTAGGCCCCATGTGGGACCTGTGTATCAAATTTCAGAAATATCCATGAAATATTTCCTGAGAATTCACGATAACAATGTTTCAAGGGGAAATTCAAGATGGCCGCCTTGTGGCCATATTGGATTTTCGAATCGGACCAGAAAAGGTATCTTGCACAACTAGACCCCAAGGGGAACCTGTGTACCAAATGTGAGAAAGATCCATGCAGTAGTTCCTGAGAAATCGCGATAACAAGGTTTCGTGGGGAAATCCAAGATGGCTGCCTTGTGGTCATATTGGATTTTCGATTCGGACCGAAAAAGGTATCTTGCACAACTAGACCCTAAGGGGAACCTGTGTACCAAATTTGAAAAAGATCCATGCAGTACTTCCTGAGAAATGACGATAACAAAGTTTCATGGGGAAATCCAAGATGGCTGCCTGGTGGCCATATTGGATTTTCGAATCGGACCAGAAAAGGTATCTTGCACAACTAGACCCCAAGGGGAACCTGTGTACCAAATTTGAGAAAGACCCATGCAGTAGTTCCTGAGAAATCGCGATAACAGGGTTTCATGGGGAAATCCAAGATGGCTGCCTGGTGGCCATATTGGATTTTCGAATAGGACCAGAAAAGGTATCTTGCACAACTAGACCCGAAAGGGAACCTGTGTACCAAATTTGAGAAAGATCCATGCAGTAGTTCCTGAGAAATCACGATAACAAGGTTTCATGGAGAAATCCAAGATGGCTGCCTGGTGGCCATATTGGATTTTCGAATCGGACCTAAAAAGGTATCTTGCACAACTAGACCCCAAGGGGAACCTGTGTACCAAACTTGAGAAAGATCCATGGAGTAGTTCCTGAGAAACGCGATAACAAGGTTTCATGGGGAAATCCAAGATGGCTGCCTGGTGGCCATATTGAATTTTCGAATCGGACCAGAAAAGGTATCTTGCACAACTAGACCCCAAGGGGAACCTGTGTACCAAATTTGAGAAAGATCCATGCAGTACTTCCTGAGAAATCGCGATAACAAGGTTTCATGGGGAAATCCAAGATGACTGCCTGGTGGCCATATTGGATTTTCGAATCGGACCAAAAAATGTATCTTGCACAACTAGACCCCAAGGGGAACCCCAAGGCTGCCTTCATGGGGAAACCTGTGTAACAAATTTGAGAAAGATCCATGCAGCACTTCCTGAGAAATCGTGATAACATGGTTTCATGGGCAAATCCAAGATGGCTGCCTGGTGGCCATATTGGATTTTCGAATCGGACCAAAAAAGGTATCTTGCACAACTAGATCCATGCAGCACTTCCTAAGAAATCGCGATAACAAGGTTTCATGGGGAAATCCAAGATGGCTGCCTGGTGGCCATATTGGATTTTCGAATCGGACCAAAAACTATCTTGCACAACTAGACTCCAAGGGGAACCTGTGTACCAAATTTGAGAAAGATCCATAAAGTAGTTCCTGAGAAATCGCGATAACAAGAATTGTTTACGGACGGACGGACTGACGGACGGACGACGGACCACGGACGAAAAGCGATTTGAATAGCCCACCATCTGGTGATGGTGGGCTAAAAACATGCATTCTACTTATATTTTCCCCGTTTGGGCCGTTTCTTTATTCTAACGGTCACAAAGATCATAATGTTCCATCCGATGACTTAATAGTGCTACTATTGCTCCTGTATATCTTTGTCTAATATCGATCAAACCTGTGCTAGGATCCGTGTGGTCATGCCATTCAAGCTGTTCATGTGGATCTTGTGGTATTTTCAGGTATTCAGTCAGAATATTTACCTATGGGATCATATGACTTCATGTCAGTACGCCGGCATCTTTTTCCATCACCTTTTTTCAATAATTATTTAGACTTGCGGATTTAGATATTTCGTCAAATTTTATGCAAGGATCTGCCGGAAACTTGTTGGTGATTACATTGCAAATAATATGTATAGGAGTGAACACATTTCTAAACACATTATCGATCTAGATTCAATATGAACAGTTCAAAGTCTTGAGGTAGAATGGATGGTCATTCACATGCATAGGTCCCGATGTGAGTGGTGAGTACTTGCATTTTAATACAACTCACTGAGATTTCACAAATCCGTGTGGTTTAATACTTTATCTCACTCAATCAAAGCTATATTGAAGGGGTAACGTAAATTACTGCCTGGGGCGAGAGGTCTTAATTTGATCAGCGGCGAACATTGGATTTAGACGGAGCTGAGCGCTTAGCTTTGCCGTCAAATTAAAGACGAAAATCTGAAGCTTCAGCTCTTTCTGTCTGAGGGATGTTTGAAGCTCTCGGGTCCTCTATACGTGGACGTCTACTGTCACCTTTTAACGGAACAATACTATTTTATACGGAGAACTTTAGTTCGATAAATCACCCAAGAAAGCTTCACTGCGTTCTGGTGAATGGAAACGGCACCGTATGTTCGAAATATTCAGTGTCTCACAATTCCCGAATGATCGGACTCGACAATGTATACAGCGATGGGGAAGGAGGTACGGTAAGCATGGTAAGCTCCAATGGATCAAGGAACATCTTGTTATACGACTTTTTCTTTGTTATACTGAATTCAAACAAAATACACCCATTCAGAGACTTAATCCTATTACTCCAAGTTCAAAGAATTAAACCATCGCTTCTGATGTACCGGTAAATAGGGTCGATGAGAAATGGGGCACGTAATAAGTATTACTTAGTAGTTTCATATTTATTCTCTTACAAAAGCAAACAGCTAATATAACGATGCAAATTCCACAACTTTGCCAGAAATGTGATGGTTCAGAAAGAAATTTACATTCCGGTTATACGGTCTCCCATGAGGTATCGTTTTTCGTGACTTTCGCACATGTGATGTAGTGGACTTGGCGAGCGGTATAGTTGAAACGTGTCCCGTGGTGTCACGCTAATTCCTTTCCAACACGCAAGTATACTCTAATAGATGCAAATTCCGTTGCAACCCAGGTGATTCGCGAAAATCAATAACTCGTGAGAGACAAAACAGTCATTATGAAAGTTAGTTATCGCCTTCGACTTCGGGTCCAACAAAATACACACTCGAGTCCGTGCGTGTCTACGGTTAATACTTTGTGTCCCATTTTAATGTGCAACATTGTAACGATCGTCAACAACTTTTACAACATTGTAACGATCGCCAACAACAATAAAACGTCGTTGGTCACTCTTTACAATGTTTCACAAGTAGATCGAAAATCTACATTACGAAAACAGTTTTCTTTGGAGATACTACATTATAGGAACATCGTTTCTTATAGAAGAAGAATCGTTCTCATAAGAGAAATTGAATATTGAATAGGGTGTTCTATATGAGAAATCATTTTTCTAATGTAGAAAGAATCAAGCCTTATGTGTCCTGCAACAGATCGTAAGGGACAAAAGAAGAAGACAAGATGTATCATTCGTGCGCAGTAACGTTGAGCACCTCCACCGATGACTCGTTGCAGAACTCGCACGGTCTCAAGTGTTCATTCGGCATTCGGCCCTTTCCGTCTCAGACGATAACTATTGCAAAAATTCCTAGTGGTTAATGTTGAGGCAAGCCAAGGCAAACCTCCATGCAGAATGTATTGAAATTCCCACTTGTGCTGGTAAAACTCTTCCAACAGTGTTCAATTCAACGGATCCTAAAAAAAGTCTGTTCATTTTAAATAGTCGTCTACTTTGGAGCTTGTCAAAAATCAATAGTTAACTCTGCACAAATTTTCTTTTCTGCAGCTTGTAGAACAAACTGAACTGTACAAAATGACTACCATCGAGTAATATCGATAATATATCACGCTTGAAACAACTTTTCCGTTCTCTCCATATAAAACTCCACAACAGTTGTTTCATGTACCGGGCCTCAATTTCACGTCATAATGTATGCATGCCCATTGGCACAAAGGTCATTGATGCCGTATAAAGTAATGGCATCCCATGCCCAGTGAAATTGTCGAATGCTAAACCGCACACACCTCTATGACCGTAAAATCGCATTGTTGAACTTCGTGCTAGACAACACGAATACATTACGAGTCCCGGAACATGAAATAAAAATAAATGTACTGGAGTTTTATATAGAGAGAATTACAAAGTTCAAGCATGATATATCATCGATATCAAGGAGAAATGGTAGTCATTTTTTAGAGGTCTTTTTGTCCTACATGCTGAAAATTAGAAAAATTATGCTGAGTTAACTGTTGATTATTGAAAAGCTCCAAAGTAGACGACTAATTAAAATGGACAGACTATAGTGCAAAATGGTGAGTCGAGTCACGCGAACCCTTCACGTAGAATGTGAGAAATCCCACTTCTGTTGGTAAAACTATTCGGATATTGTTTAGAAACAGCGTATCCACTAGCCCATGGTTAATAGTTGAATCGAGTTACGCAAAACTTTCACGGATCCTAGTGCATGGTTAATGGTTGAGCCACATGAAACCTTCATACAGAAAGTAAGAAAATGCCACTTCTGTCGGCAAAACTCCTCGAAAATCTTTCAGAACCAAGAGATGATGGCAAGTTGACACATCATACCAAAACATGAACTCGGTATTCTCACAAAAAAGTAAATCATTATATTCATATGCACGTAATTCTAGTATCGGTACACTGAGGTTATGTGCAAACTGAACTCGTCAGATTCAAAGTAGTTCATATAATAAAACAGGCTACATTCACAGTAATTAGAGATAAAACTGACGAAATTATGAAGTCACAATCCTCAAGCAAAACAAAAAAAGATGTATGGGTAATCCAATACTCCGGGTTCACACCCTTGGAGTATATCATATAATTAGCGGAACTGAAAGTAGTCCTGGTTGTAAATCCGCTTACATCGTCCTGGATGACCGAGCGAATTGAACGACTCATAGGACGTGTACTTGGTACACGTGAATCCATGACAGCAGTCTTGATACCGATAACACTGTCGTAATCCACACGGTTTTCTCGAACTTTCCATCATACTTAATGAATTTCCCCAGAAATCTCGCTTCGGTCTGAAATCAAAAAGGACCATTATTAATCAGATCAACAGCAAAGGAGATGGAGGGACATTTCATGACATTTCGGTACGCGACATTTCGGTAAGCGACATTTCGATGCGCGACATTTCGGCACAAAGTGGTGGGTACGACATTTCGGCACGCCACATTTCGGCAACTTTATTTCACAGGCCAACATATGATTAGAATAAAGATTTTCACCTTTTTTCATAATATATAGACCGACTAAAGGCAACCGAGATGTGAAATGTTGTAGTCTTGTCCACTGTTCATCTGAAATTGGTGGAGAATTTACTAGAATATCTACAATATATCTCTGTAAAATCTTTCGTATATTTCAGTGTGTATTATGTAAATGTATCTCAAAACAGGTAATATAACTTTTTGTCCAATCATAACAGGTCGTTTTACGCTAAGTTCCCGAAATTTCGTGCGCCGGTATGTCGTACCCCCCACTTTGTGCCGCAATGTCGCTTACCGAAATATTGACAGGGATGATAAGGTTGAACCCAGTCCCACATTTTAGTCTGCAGTGGATACATTTGGCGTCTGACAACAAGTACAATAGAGAGACATTCTCAGCAGAGATTCATGCCTTCGTGATAGTGAGTCACGACTCTTTCGTAAATGGAAGCCATGTCACTATTTTGACAGCGAGGCTCCGTCTTACATCGTTCCCCCAAGGAACTTTTTCCTTCTTTATTAACAGTCAAAATTCATTTCAAAACTCGGAAACACTTGAACGGTGTAGTCATGTTATCAATGAAGGCAACTTGATTTCCTTATACACTCATGACAATAAAGCCTAGTCTTATCACTGGGATTATACCAAAATGAACAGCGACTGTGTTAATTATTTGAAGGGATTAGCGAACAAATCTTTGCAATCAGTTTAGCCAAAATCTATTCACTCTTAACCCAGAAATTAAAACAATAATGAGCTGTTTTGAAAGTTTGACAAATGAGACAACTCATATTGCTTCGTTTCATTGTTGATTGTGAAGAAATAGTTGCACCAGTTTCTGGCGTTTTTACACACAGTTATCACTGCGTCGGGTAGTCTAGTACTATTACCGAGAGACTAATCTTTGCAGCTCAGCGCCGTCATTTGATGGAAACAGTTAATGGTGACTGGCCGGAAGATCATTCTCAGAAATCATACGCGCCTACTCCCACACCAAAATTTTGGAGTCTCGCGGGAATAGAATGAATAGAGGGATTGATGACCACTGTGGCCAGTAATTGTAACGGGTTGCTTTTAAGCAGGTTATAACCGTTGAGCATGCCCCTTAGAAATAGAATGATTGGCTTATGGAGCCACTGTCGTGTCCACTGCAGACCCAAGTTTCCTCATCATGAAAACACCATAGGGCATAGCCGGGGAATACCATATCGAAGTACACGTGATCCCCGACTTTGTTCACGACAGAAGACAAACATTCTCCATGACAGACCATCGGCGCTTGATGGTCCGCACTGGAGGACAAATGCAAATGCTACCGACACAGACTCTCGACCGTTCCATTCCACTATGCGCATGGTACCCGCGCTTGCGATACAAAATAACGAACATGTTCTGTGAGCGGGGAATGCTTTATTGTTCCTTGCAAATTATCTCAAAACACTGTGGTTATGTAAACAAGAGAAATCACAGTTTTACACGATTGGTTCCAAAGAAAGCTTCCGTATTTTATGGAAGAAACTCCATTTCATTTAGTCGTCTACTTTAGACCGCGTGGAAAAACAACCGTTCATTCCATATCAATTTTCTTTTCTGCAGCCTGTATAGAAAAAACTCAAATCTACAAAACGAATTTTAATTTCAAAGCTTTTCGGGAGGATGATTGGGGGAGGGGGCAAAATCCCAACTATATGGTCTTCATCCAAACTTCAATGAGGCCGTGTAGCGTAACAGCGGGGCGGGGGCAGCCGGGTGTGTCGCTGGATATCCCATGCCCTACCAAACTACCGAGGTAAAACCACACACACCTTGTTACCATTATTAGCTCCGTGTAAGTTTGCAAACTGTGCAAAATGAAATACACGTTGGCAAATTCAGCATGTGAACGCAACTTTCCATGTGTGTATGTTTGTGTGGAGTGTAAATTTGCAGCTGGTCAGAAGGTACCGTAGGGCAAAGGTGTATTTCCACATGTGTAAATTTACACTAAATACAAAAGCAATGCACACTATATATTTTGAGTAAAACAGTGAAAATATCCTTAACTCAATTTTGAAAATGATAGTTCAGTGGAATCATAAGATATCACCATAGATCATTACCGTCATGGCAACTGTTGTCATTTGACATTGTCTCTCCAAGTAGCTAACCGTGAAATTTAATGAAGATAACTTGGATACATACTCCTTCTCCTTTAAACTATGATGGACTTGACTTTTGACCTATGGACTGATAGTTTTGATTCGCAAATACTTTTGCTTAGCCGATATACGAGAGAACGTTTAGTAAATTATACATTTACCATGGACCCTATACATCGTCAAGGTATATAAATTACAAATTATAAACATGATAAATACACACACGTGAGTAAATGTTGTGCATGGGCCCAATAGATTTGACAGATTTGCCATATCGATAATACTCAGGCGCAGACCCAAAGTTATAAGAATACTTACTTCCCTTCGTACTCGTGAGATCCATAATCTGTGAATAAAATGGTAAACACTATATATATTCGGATGTAAGTTCAGAATGATAATCAATTTATGTCCCATTTGTTTGAAATCTCCATTCCAAAACATTTTCGTATATAGTTACAGAGCTCATTTATATTTTGGATTTAATTCAATGTGATGGATTAGATTTGCTTGAGGGCTTAGTGAACCGAGTGTTGTTGTTGCTGTTGTTACAGCGTATTAAGGAAAATGCTATAAAGCATACGCCTGAGGATAATTTCATCACATGTGCAGTGGGTTTAGGTCCTCGACTTGTGTAAACGTTAAATACTGAGCGTGCAAGCGTGAGACACGATAATAAAATGAGAACATTATCATAAGGCTGTGTCACTGTTGGTCAGTGTAAATTATACACAATATGGAATAAGCTCCTGCAAAATACATAAATAGAAAGGTTGCCATACAAATATTGACACAGGGGATTATTTTGTATCCATACAATGGATTTTAAACAATTTCCCAAATTTATCTTTGTTAATTGGTACATAAAGATACATTTGGAAAATTGTTCAAAATTCATTGTCAAGTGTATGGTTAGAACAATCCAGGTAAACCAAGATGGTAAATCAGGGGAATACCATCTAGACGTAACGCTATGAAAACTTCGTGCGAAATGTTCGCCGATATTCTACGAGATCCCATAATAAGCCAATCACGACCATTTCTGACTTTTCTCTCTGACAATGGTTGACGTTTACTTCACGGAGATCAACAACTTCGCGCGGCACAATCTTTTGATATTTTCTACCCCCTAACAAAGCCAGACTTTTCGGCGGGAGTAAACTTTTTGATCTTCACGGAAATGATGCCATATTTGGATACGATTTCCCGATAATGTTTATATAGTAGTCCACGTGCTACCGTGTGTAATTACTGTGGGCGTGATTTCAACAAGCTAGTCACTTGATTGGCTAACAATAGTAGTTTCAGCTTCGCATGGGATTTATATAGGGCTGAATTCAGATATAATATTCCGTTATATTATATCTGAGTTTATTGAGATTGTGGTTAGAAAAGAATCGCCTATGTCAATATTTATACGGTAACCTTTCTATTTCTGGATGTTGTATATTGTGTATAATTTACATCTACCAAATGTGACACAGCCTTATGATACGCTTTTCACTTTATTATATTGTTTCATGCATGTTTCACAGACTCAGTTGCTGATTAATCGATGTTGAATCGATATTATTGTTGTTACCACACGCTACCGTATACCACTGTACATATAGTGTTGTTACCACACGCTAGAAATATACCACTGTACACATAGTGTTGTTACCACTCGCTACCATATACCACTGTACATTTCGTGTTGTTACCACATGTTACCGTATACCATCGTCGTATATGGAAATATTGAAATAATGCTGATTAATCGATGTCGAATTGATAATGTTTCAACATGGATTATTCAGCATTGTTTTATTAATCAGCATTGTTTGATTGATTTGAGATAGGGTCCTGTTCAACAACAGCACTCGGTTCACTAAGGTCTTAAAGAGGCATCAGAAGCATAACTTATAATATAATTATATTCCTACATTGTGAAACACCCTGCCAGAAAATACTGGCTCGGGTGAGAATCGAACTCACGACTTAGGGAATACCGTCTGCTCTACCAACTGAGCTACCGAGTCCAGTTGGGAACAGCTCGCTAATTCAACTCATTTCACAAGTACGCGGCATATCGCCAAGATAACAAGTGAATTTTGGATAAAAATTCGAAGATACAATGTATATTATATTATAATTTATCCCAGAAGCATAACTTTTACCGAATTTCTGAAATTTGTGTACTTCGTCGGTGCCGAAATGTCCACAGTGGTTAGAAGAACCACTGCATGTTTTCATTGCCGTTGACCTTGATAAGGTATGTGCATTTCCGATCACTTGCACTTATATGACCCGATCACTTTCATGGAGCTTCCATGACCACGCAGCAGTTCCAATATTCTAATACCAACGGTGAACCTGTCGTCTTTGTTAGAGTATCGTAAACTAAAATTATAGTTACTCACTCAAATAGATGCATTTCGAAAGCTAAACAATAACAAATATAAGTAAGTGGCTGTTACAGATTCATGACGTCATCTCGAGTATAGAATCTGTCCCGGGCTAGAAGGGGACAGGTTCGCCCGCCTCCACACATTAGAGAGCGATTGGGGGCTCAACCACCTCGCTGGGGGTCTAATAACACCCCAGCCACCAGTCAGATTTTTGGACCGGATTCGGGGCCTTCGCGCACATCGCCGGAAGTGACATCATATATAGTAAAATAGATGTTTAACGAAAATTTTGATTACTTTTCAAGTCTGCATAATACCTCCGTTGACCTAGCGTTAAAAAGAATTATCTGGAGATAATTTTCCCGGTTTATCTGGACAGAGCATATGAAAAGTAGTTCGCTCATGTGCAACACTAAAGGAGTCGTTTGGTCGGATTCAAACTGAACCGTGCGTTGGTTGGTTTCCCCTATACGTCATAGCAACGTAGTAAAGGTCAACTTCCGCTATTGGAGGCAGGGATGTTATTGGAGCCTGCGAAATGGAGCATGCGCTGTGGGGAGGTTGTTGGGGGCTGGGATTGAGATCGCCAGCTTGCATCTGCGCATCAGCCCAGTGCGCATGTTGCGTTGGAGTCATCCTCATAACAGAGGTCCAACACCCCTGACCCGCAGTCGAATGCACTAGCACAGTTCCGAAGAATATTAAATGTGGTCTTCGGTGCTGATTGGAACAGTCTAATGGCGAAACTGATGCTTCCATTGGTCATTTCTCGATTTGAAAATGGAACCTTCCAAACAGTACAGCGATGTAGGAGGAGAGGCTAGTGAGTGACAAATCGCAGGTTCAGTGTTTTATTCGCTAACTAACCTGAAATGACAGAAAGGCTGTCATAACAACATATAACTTTAGCATATCTAGAACAATTAATTAAAACACGGCGGTTTGATTTGCGTCCAGCTACAATGCTATACAGTCGACATACGATCGCCCGACAAGATGCCACCTCTACACCATTAGAATTAGCATCCATTATATCACACACTACGGCAGTTCCACTACATAAACTGGCTAGCAGTGAAACCATTGTAGGTTATTAATGAACAGATTTTCGGAGATATTTTGTTAATAAATAATGACGTTATTACAGTGATAGTAATCTCTACGCTGAGAGCGTGTTAAGGATAATTTCAATTGCAGGCAGCGATTGTAGCCTAGAGGATAGTCGTTCAGCTGACATGCTCTGTTCGGAGCACAGGCCCTCAAAATAGGAGATTTGGGGGGTGTGGACGGTGGTATTACGGTGAAGTGTCGAAATAGGGGGTCTCTATATAACCCCATGCTTAAAATAAAAATAGAAGTGTCGAAAATGTGGGGTCTCTACACATAACCCCATGCTTTATATAAAAATAGGTGTATATATTTTTATATAAAGCATGGGGTTATATATAGAGACCCCATATTTCGACACTTCACCGTAATACCACCGTCCACAACCCCCAACACTCTTGTTTTGAGGGCCTGTGGTTCAGAGTTTGCGTCGAAGCAAGACCCCAAGAGCAAGCCTTACTGGGCGTGCGCACTTGACTAGGTCACGTATACCATCTGCTGCATTCTGCCAAGAGTGAAAATGGGTCAAATCTAAAAACAAAGACCTTTTGTGTTGACCTAAATCTTTTCAGGGTAATTAAATATATGGACCTGTTCTGTTAGTCCACCTGAAGATAGCGGGCGAGATATTTTGGCGATTGTATGTATTGTTACACAAGATATCGACCGTTTTCCAACTTTCGCAGGAAGCGGAAAAAAGCTGCTCAGTTGCAAAAAAAAATGAAATGGCGGTGGAGTCTATCAAAATGGAACTTTAATACAAGTGCGCTATTACGTTTCATAGTAACGCAGTCATGTACCTGTAAGACATACACAGGTGAGGTTTGCTGTCGTCTCAACCACGACGACACTTCACTCAGACATCAATCGATTAATTGATATACTCGAAACATTGCGTAACATCTTCCTTCGCTGAACCTTTACTTGAGAGCGAGTTTGAAGTGTGCATCCCACTCTGCTTGCGATAATGGCTTCGGTGCAAAAAGACATGGATTATGTCCCAGAATAAGCAATCAATATGAAATTGTCTAAAAATAGATACATGTATCAAAAGCCACCGCTTTATAAGTGGATAAACCTAGCTCACAGAGATGTTTATATCCACACTTTCCCTCCTGTCATTCTCCTGCTGCCTTCGTAGTCATCTTTCTGTTGCCAGTAGGATAGCCTCTGATGGATGATTCCTCGGAAATTATGATACAGTCACATTCGGTGTTCATGGATTGGCCAGTGAGATAATCGATACCGGTATACCCCCACATTGTTCATTGGCTCATTGGCTAAAAGTCTGCGACTCCCACCTCCCGATTTTATACGTTTAGGCATAAAAGAACTTTATCCAGACTCGGATTGTCGAAATTTCTCCTTTTTGATATAAGCGAAAAATTATCAAAAACGGTTCTCTCTATCCTTAGTGTTAGACTAAGAGGTAACCGTAATCTCAGTAATCGTATGAATATGCTCACCTGTATATCGAGCTGTTGCTATGGAAACGCTAAGGAAAAATATGAGTAAGAGTGTCTTCACCTCGGAAGAGTTTTCCATTCTCACGATAATTGTCTCCTGGTATCTGGAAAGAGAAAATTATTGGTAAAGTTAATCGAATAACATCTCATTTTAATTTGCAATTGTTTTTTTGGATCATATTGGGGAAAGTCCTTGATGCATATCATCATGAAGCCCACTTATATCAGGCTCCATGATATCACGCATGCCATGACCAGTACCGAAAAAAATCCTACAGGATCCTATAAGAAAAATTCCTATAGAATCCTATACGATTTTGGACATAGGATCATATAAGATTCTTCAATAGGATCCTATAGGATTTATCCCAAGAATCCTACACGATCTCATAGGATTCTTTCAAGGATCCTATAGGATTTCTCATAAGAATCCCATAGGATTTCTCATAAGAATCCTATACGATCCTATAGGATTTCTCGCAAGAATCCTATACGATTTCCCCAAGAAACTTATAGCATTGCAAGGAAACGTCTATATATATATATAAATCGTTAAGACAGTTTGTTTTCAAGGCAAGTATTCACGTTGAAATTCGAAATGAATCAGTGAGTTGAAATGAGTCAGCATCTAAAATTAGCAATGTAATAAAATAATCCGAAAGGAATAGTGTAAAAGACGAATATTCTATTTTCACAAAATAAAGCACTATATACAGGAAGATACCACTGCTCTGTTTGTTTGATATTCGGGAAGTCAAGGCTGAGTCAGATGTGGCTGTGGCTCATCCTGCACTAAGACAAGCTTCAATAATGTTAAAATGGAGACTTAGTGAAAATTTCCATGAACAGCAAACTCAAGTGTTCCGTGGATGCAGATTTTTATGTATTAGGTGATAATATACATTTCATAGAACAAATGTTCATAACTTTTCAGCATATATGAACCACTATATTCACAACAAGGGCACAAGGGTTTCAAAATATGTAATGCCCATACATGATCACATCCTTTAGGACATAACATTCCAAAAAAAATCAAGTTTACCACCTGTTTCGACTGCCCAAGTCCATCTTTAAACAACGCAAATAAAAATAAAAATTTGACAACATCATGTAGGTTAACAAAAATGTGATCTAGTTGGGTTGACTGTAGTTCTCTCATTTTCGAAATACAGAGAAAGTTAAGCTAGGTCAGCTTTTGCCAAGGCCGTAATTGACGGGGAAAAATTGTGCTGAGGTTCTGGTAGAGCATGACCAAATTCTTATCTCTAAATATACTCTTCTATATAGCTCATAATCAAATCAAGTCATTTGATCATTTTTTTGTTTTGTTTTTGCACTATACATATAACTATATTTCGAGACACTCGGCAAATCAGTGCTCATAATCAGCAGTTCTTATTGTCTAGCATAATTCGTAATTACAAAGTAATTTGATCTTGGAAATATAGATCAAGATCAGTCGTCTTCATCACTTTTCTGACAAAGGGACGTAACTCTAGGGAAGGAGTTTCAGGAAGTCGAAAATGTCAATGTACATATTCACAATTCAGAAGGATCCCTATAGCAATGTGTTTTATAGTCTTTCCATCCACTTCCGGTACAAGGTCTGTCTCCCGATAAGATTTTTCAAAATCCTTTACGGATATTTGCTAAGGGGAGGCATAGCCTTTCTTTTTTCTTATTTCTGGCGTGGACAAACAGCACATGTGTTTGAAGCCCTTACATTCTATACATTCGTTTAGTTATTATATCGGGGATAAAATCAATTTGGGGTCGAGTAAACATTGTATTAAACGATAGACTCGACCTCTTGAATGTGTTCTATTTTTGTAGTCCGTATCAAGTTGACAAAGTTCGGTTATAAAGTCTCCAATCGCCGACCTATGATATTTGATCGCATTTTAAGCTCCAAAATTGTTTACGTTGGCAGTAAGTAGATTATCAGGTTGGTCATTCTGGGCATCCACAGCTATGGTGGGGTAAAGGGTATTATTTGTTAACGTTTATATATAGATACGATTTACCTCGAGAAAGTGAGATGACCACGTATGGCAAGTTTGACAACATATGGTTGATACAAACTTCGAATGTCAATCAGCTTTATGTGTTTCCAACGTTAGGTCGCTGTATTCGCCAAGCTAGATTTCGAGTAAAAGTCGAAAATAATATATTTTCAAAGAAAAAAAATGAATTTCTTGCCAAATACCAAGCAGGCGGCGTTGGGGTGTAGCAACTACACACAATTATTGAGTCATAGCAGTTGCCAGGTCGCCATCTAATGTCACAGTTTCACTGCGCGAGTCTATCTCTGTAAACAAGCAGTTGACCTACCGAGCATCTTTACGCCCATTGCCAAAACTAGTGGGGACCAGTTGTAATAGTAATAAAATATATAGGTATTTTGTTTTAAATTAGAGGACTGCTGTGGAAAATTATTGATATCTGAATAAAAAATACAATTTGCATGTTTCACCACGGTTAAGACTATCTCAGTCCTGAGACTCATGATTCTCAAATGATCGCCCAAGCTGAGACAGGTCCCAGCCAAGATAAAACTAGAGGACCAAGAGTCCTGAGGCAGTCGCTAATGAGGTGGCTGTATTAACGCTATATCTACGTGATAGCAAGAAGTTCTTATGTTTACTATTGTTGTACTCTTGCATATCGCTCCAATTCTCCGAAAAGAGCCAAATTTCACATGTACAGTGATGGATTGTTAAAAGTGGTATACTTGTATAACAATGTGTTTCCGTTGGAGATACCATACGGGGAGGGTATATAGATCTGTATTTATCGCTAATTACACACAACGATTATAATACATCCGATTCAGTACATGCCTGTAAGCACAATTACATAGACATTGACGCCCCCTTGACTCAGCAGGGAACAGAGCACTTTCTTGGTGATAGTCCGCTAATATTACATAAGGTGGTCGATCATGTAAATTATTGAAGAATGGACCAGGATTTTTCTCAACAACAGTCGCCAGGATTAATAATCGCTGTTGACCATATTGTTCGAAATCTGTGTATTTGAGAAATATATTGCTTGTGAATCTTGCAAGTGCATGGAAATGTAGATTGAATGGATTGTGAATATTTGCAGACTGCAACATAATGCAAAGGAATAACAAAACGAAGGTGTAGTGCCTAACCTTTGTCATTTTGAGTGTCCTGATGAATGAATTTCTAAAATGAACTCCCCTTTTGTACAGCATGAAGATAAAGATTGGGGTAAAAATGCCCACAGAAATTCTATGTTGCATACAATCGATATCCATCATTAACGATATTGTATCAAATTACAAAATGTCAGTTCGAGAACAACTGAATTGTCACCTAAGCTATGATTTCCACCTTCGAAAAGATCAATCTCTAACTTATCAAATATCAACAATGTCCCAAAATATTTAATGCTAACGGCTTAAGATACCAGATGTCAAGAGTCTGAATTAAAAAACAATGAAGGAGATATGCACAAGTGTCAAGAGTTCAAATCTCCAAGATAGTCAGCTCCACCACGATTGTTCCAGCACTGCTAGTGGCTTTGTGATAAGATATAAATCTAATCTCCACAGTTCTATCTCCAAAGTTCAATCTCATTGACAAGTGTCAAAATATTCAACTTCAAGTCTCAATCTCCATCACGATATTATAATAGGTCAATCTCCACGCTATCAAAATAGGTCAATCTCCAAGAAATCAGAATAGCTGATCTCCGAAATTATGTACATGAATATATAGCCCTCCAAGATAGCATAAACTCTGTTTCCCATCGTCTAGCAGAAAACAAAATAAATTATGTCAGGTTCTGGCAAATTATCCAACTTCTGAAATATGAGAACCAAAATTTAGCAAAGTTATCGTTATGAATTACTCAATACGCCAATTGATAAGAGAAACAATTGTGTTAACATATATAAGAACAAAACATCATTGACATAGCATGAGCAGCAAACGCAGATAAGGCTACACCAATATACGGTCCGTATTGTGTGTGTTGTCACCGACTGTTCAGCTGTTGTTGTTGTCACAGAATTGTGAAAGAATTATAAATGACAGCACGCACTCTTATCGTTTCACCAGAATAGTCTACCCCCTGGAGAACACGGAATATGATACTCTCAGCGATATCCCTCAGCGATTTACTCTTTTGTCCGTCTTTTTGTCGGAATCCCTTGATCATATATGCTGGTGGTTATGCCCACGGGTGCCCACGTGCAAGAGGTTTCAAAATGTCTGTTCTAAGAAAGTAGTACCTTATATTGCCTCTTATCAGATACATGCGCCCCTTTCGTTGCCTTTCGTTTTACTATGTATAGTCTGGTATGGAACACGAACCAGATAATAATCGACCTCTGAATGCATTCAGAATACACTAGGATATGAAATGTCAGTTTTCGGATCAATATTTATGTTCGGAATGTGGAACTCTTTTTTCTATTGACTCTTATAGTAATTAGAGGGTTCCTCGTCAATGTTGGCAAAATGATTGGTTGAAAAGCGGTCACATGAACAAAATGCCAGTTCGATAGCAATGGCTAGTCGCAAGCCACTGACAATTAACACTTTTTTCTGTCAGTTTTCTCGGAGGTTCCGTCACTCTTAGCATATACCCTTTCAATTTAGCTGAGGGGCCACCCAGGATGCGAAATCCAAATCCAAAATGGCTACTCGAAATCATTTTTCTGACCATAAAATACTATTTTTTTAGGATCGTATGTTAGGACATGCATAATTAGTAAATTTTAAAATGCTTTCCAATTGGGCTCAAAATCCAATATGGAGGCCAAAATCCAAAATGGTCGCCAAGCCCTACGGAATCCAAAAAGCACACTTCTTTTGGTTGGAAAATCTATGAAATTAGATTTTTTTTCTGGGTGCATGGTAGGACTAATCCAACCCATTTACTTTATGATAATCGTGGATACACACGATCCCAGAGGCATGTCGATCGTGGGTACATGGTGTCGTCTTGAAGCTATCGAGGTGTGCATGCGCAATCAAGGAGCAGTGGAGGTACACAGGGCATGTTTGGGAAATGGATGGGCTATCCTGTCTCTAAGTGAGTCGTGCATGTGGGGTGGGGATAGGTGCATTATGAAGACCAAGCATCACTTCGAAGAGGATATGGGGTTACTAGCCGCAGAGGCTCGAAAATGCAGTCAAAAAGCGAAATCAGCTGTTCCAGGGTATGCTCCTATGCCCCATGATCCTGCAAACGAATGGGGGAAACCCATATACATGTACCGTGAAATGACCTGCATTCAGCGTAGCGGGAAAGGAGTCCCCTTTATAGCTCACTTACCAGAGCAGGATAAAAAGTAACATTAACGTAGGATATTCTCTACTGGTTCTAGAATGGAAATCTGTTCCAGTTTTCTTGATAGAGAACTGTAATTTCGCTATGAGAGATGATCTTTCATAGCGGGCGAAACGTCTCCGTTCATGGAAAGGGGCAGTCCGATGTGCGGAGAGTGTACAGGTTATATAAGAGCCGCAGACATTTTTAGAGCGGAGGGAGAGAGGAGAAAATATCGTCTTCGGAAATTACGTAAGGTACATATTTTACTGTACTATTTTGGCGCGCTTTGCGACCGGGTCGCAAAGGTATATATTTCGGGCTGGGAGTATAAGCGATTGTAGATCTACACTGCAAATCCAAATGATTGTAGGCTTGCATTTTTCGTGTGGAACTGGGCTTTTGCGTTGTACTAGAAATGTAGGGAATACGGCAGAGTGGGAAACCGACTGACGTTTTTATGGTAATCTGGGGCTACATTCTTCAATACTGTACCGGGACATAAATTACAGAATGGCACTGGCTGGTAATTGCGTTCTAATACCAGCATAAAATAGGGAATTAGGTCGACATCAGTAGATCGTATGACATTGCCACACTGTTTTACTGAACAGCTCGTGCTGTGTCATCGGTCGTGAAGCGGTATTTAACGTTATTTAGGGATTCCCCCACCATCACGTTATACATAAATACAATACACATACAGAAATACTAGGGCCAATCTCTCCTGCAAAAATAAGCCAGCAAATCGTGCAGCTTGTTAGGCCGTGTCCGGGTCGCGATCGGATCGTAAAGAATCGCGACCGGATCGTAAAATTTCGCGACCAGATCGCAGGCGGTCGCGACCGGGTCGCAGATGGTCGTATCATCGATTTTAAGGGCCCCAAAGATACCGAACGATCGCAGACGGTAGTAGAAGACGGGACAAAGCAGAAACGGACTTTTCCTCCCGAAATACATCGGTAACTCGTGAGATCTGTGAGCTCGCGACCGGGTCGTAAAGGGGTCGTGACCGGGACATAAAAGGTCGCGAACGGGTTGCAGAGGGTCGCGGCCATCGCTGTACAGATATTAACGTTGTTATCGTGATCACAGGTACCAAGCAAATGTGACGGCTTTAGAGGACAAGCTGAACGTTTATTCTTACCTGAAGGGTCCTCCGTAAAATACAAGCGTCTAGTCCGTCATTCATAATTCTGCCGTCGTCCATTAAAGAATATCCGCGTCCATAATCCAAAGACCTATTCCATATCCATATAACAGTATTAGCACCAAATTCAAAAAGACAATCATAGTATACATAAACATAGGCTAGTTTCCTGCAAGAGAGAAGCGGTCAACAGTTTTCAATGATGCCGACAAGACATCATGATGTTCCAAAAATATAAAATCCGTAATGCTGATCAGTATTCTTAATCCATAATAATCGATGTAAAGTCGTTATCTAGAGAATGATGTATCTCAGTCACGCTTTGATTGTGACTGTTCATATGAGCACCATGATGATCTTGAAGTACATGGGTTCATACGGCCCCTAGACCCGGGTTAAGCGGAATTAGACACAAGTTACGAAACGTAACGCCATAGATCTTGCACGCTACGTTCGTATTTTGCTATCAGCATGCGATATGTATCGCCAAATTTGAGAAACTTTTAGTGGAGGCGCTTGGAGGAATAGCCCTGTTTAATAAGTTTCTGCAACAATGTTTTGTGAAGTTGATTGAACTCGTCACATTTAACACAGGATCTAGCAAATGCTACTAGGCGAGATACGTATACGTCATATGCAGGTCCCACTGGAATATACGGAATATAAGACTTGCATCAACGGGCTGGGTCTATAGACGGCTTGCAACAGCCGTGAGGGTCGAGACGCCGTGCTATACCGACCTGTGAGGGTGAAGCAGACCGGTGAGCCGACATAGTTACGGTCGGGCTCCGATGACGAGGGTTACAGTCGTAACGCTCCAACGACGGTAGAAGACAATCAAGAGCAGCCACTGCCGTGGTACGGGCTCCAACAACATAGGGTGTTGTGTAGCGCGAGTGTCACCGCCGTGACACTCAATCGACTTGTCTACAGACGAGGTCGCAGAAGGTCACGACCGGGTCTCAGTTATAGTTATCGTGTGGGTAAATGGGCCAACAACCAGGCCGCTCTTCATTACACAAATGAAGAGAAGGGCCAGCTACCAGGCCGCCCATCAATACGCGAGAGAAAAGAAGGGCCAGCAACCAGACCGCCCTTTATTACGCGAGAGAAGAAAAGGGCCAGCAACCAGGCCGCCCTTATACGCGACGCGTATCCATAGCAGAGAAGGGCCATCAAGTTCATTTGCGTACACTCTCTTAGTGTCTATACATATATGTAAATACTCATTCTGCATAACGTTACATTGCCTTAAACACTCTTGTCTAATTACAAGCGTCTAGTCCGTCATTCATAATCCAGCCGTCGTCCATTAGAGAATATCCGCGTCCATAATCCAAAGACCTATTCCATATTCCATATAACAGTATTAGCACCAAATTCAAAAAGACAATCATTGTATACATAAACATAGGCTTGTTTCCTGCAAAAGAGAAGCGGGCAACAGTTTTCAATGATGCCGGCAAGACATCATGATGTTCCAAAAATATCAAATCCGTATCGCTGATCAGTATTCTTAATCCATAATATTCGTTGTAAAGTCGTCATCTAAAGAATGATGTATCTCAGTCACGCTTTGATTGTGTCTGTTCATATGAGTACCATGAGGATCTTGAAGTACATGGGTTCATACGGCCCCTAGCCCCGGGTTAAGCGGAATTAGACATAAGTTACGAAACGTAGCGCCATAGATCTTGCACGCTACGTTCGTATTTTGCTATCAGCATGCGATATGTATCGCCAAATTTGAAAAACTTTGAGTGGAGGCGCTTGGTGGAATAGCCCTGTTTTATAAGTTTCTGCAACAATGTTTTGTGACGTTGATTAAAATCATCACATTTAACACAGGATCTAGCAAATGCTACTAAGCGAGATATGTATACGCCATATGCAGGTCCCACTGGAATATTACTGTCCAGAAAGGGATAGTTTACTATGTCGAAATTGTAATTATCTCTTTTGTCATAAAGTCGACGAGAGAGAATGCTCGCTTCATTTTTATAGAGATATAGATCTAAATATGATGTGCCTGTAGGGCTATCTGTAGTTTCCTTCAAATCCAGTGAAGGTGGATATATATCCTTCACTGCGTCATTTATATAGCGATTATCCACAGCGAGAAGATCGTCTATATAGCGTTTGGTGAATGAGAAGGAACGGGCTTTGAATGGATCGGTTTTTAAAGCGCCTGCATATAGTCATATTCATAAGAGAACAGATACAGGTCAGCCAACAGGGCTGCACAATTAGTACCCATTGGAATACCTATATGCTGCTGATATATTGTGTTGCCAAATTTCACATAGATATTTTTAATGAGAAATTCAAGCAACTCTATAAACAAAGAAACATCCCATGAATGATATCTCTTGTATGTAGTCGAGCTAAAGAATGCTTTATGGCTTCCGACATTAATACATCTACGATCAGTTTTCTTGAACAGAGATACTATTAATGAACCTATACGGTCAATAAGGTCCTGATGAGGGATTGTAGTATAGAGAGTCGAGAAATCCCACGGTATGTACGGTATGTGACCTTTAGCATCAAGTTCTTCCGTAAGACATTTTGGGTTTTTCAATATCCAGATACATTCAACGCCTTTCTTCGAGTTCTTAGAAATAGTGGCGCAATACCTTTCCCAAAATGCTTTTACTTCCTGAAGGGCCCTCGTTAATAGGGTTGAAAGAAGCTTGGTGGTGCAGCTTCTAGAACCAGCTATGAATCTAGCTTTGTATGGTGATTTATGCATTTTGGGAGTCCAGTATATTTTTGGTATGTCGTTATGATTGGTTGGAAGACAAATACCTCTTTCCCTGAGAAACTTTTTGTGATTGTTAAATAAATCTTCCAGAGTAAATGCAGTTTGGGAGTAAGTAGACGCATTTGATGAAGATATGTCTACACTCAATTCTTTAACCAGCACCTGGTAATAGTAATATTTACATATGAATATTATATTATTCGGAGCTTTGTCTGCTGGGACTATGACGAATTTACTCTGGAGATTTGCTAGAACTTCTTGCGAATTGAGGTTTCTCAGTACTTGTTTTGCTTGGGGAAGAGTACTTCTGTCAATATGGCGGATTGTTTCAACGACCTTGCTCTTGGTGAGGTCCAGCCAATCAACGAGTACTGTAGGTTCAACTTTTTCTCGCTTAGACCAATCAATAACGTACTGCTCTAATGCAGACAGGACTATCTTCTGGTCGGCCTTCAGATTTATTCTTCTTGGCTCTCTATATTTAGGTCCTTTCATCAGGAGTAATTTCAGATCCTTATAACTCACCACATCAAGGTCACCAGTCACAATATGTTTGCATGGTGTATAGATAAAGTTCGATAATTCACAATCACAACTATAGCCTCCTGACGTGTATATGTTCCAGTCAAACTCCTTGACAGCATTGGAGTAATTGAATATTTTGGTGGCTATAGATTTAGTATACTTATATGAAATGCAAGGAGGTTCTGTGAACTTGAAATAGTTTGGTACAGCGTTGCGTACCTCTGGATCATTCAGGGTTCGAGGTAAATTAATTATGTCCAGTCCTTTATCTAAGTAGTTGAGTTTCAAGAAAAGCCGATCTTGAGATGTTTCGATTATGTTCACTGGACGATACAACCGAAAATACGCTATATCTTGACATACTTTACTGATTTTTGATGGTATTATATTTCTTGAAGACGCAGATTGTTGTATATCTCTGGCTATTTGATTTAAAGCTCTCAGAGGTAACGCATACAGAACTGTACGTAAGCTATGTATACTATTGGGTGTGTTAGTTAAACCCACTAAGTAATTTAAAGTGATATGATCGTGAATCATCGGACTATTAAACTTTCCCCAACCATGGCTGCGTTGTCTCCGTTGATGGGGTTTAAATAGTTGGGTAATGTTGGATATATTTGAACGGCGGTGTGTAGCATTGCCGAACCCACTGACATTATCATTTAAACCAAACGGAAACACTGACCCAAGTTCTAGCATCCAGAATAATTCCCGCTCTCGGATTTTTCTCTCAAATCCAAAGGGGGAATCCTTAGTAGATGGATAGACGACGTCTATGATCTGAATACAAAAGTTATCCCAGCCACGCGGTTCTATCCTATTACTTGTAATCGCGCATACTACTTGTGTAGAATACACCATATAGACCTTGACATCGGCGTCATTCATCCTTGTAGGGTTGTGATCATCCCTTCTAACCTCAGTATCTCTACTAGTGAAGGGGCTAACTACGGTGACGGCCAGAAGGCCAGTGGGCAATCCCAGTATTGATTTGTTTTCGTAAACAACACGACTGGTGCTACTGGTCAACCAGTCAGTACACATGCTAATGAAAGAGAACCTGTATCAAAAACATTACCTTCATTCATGTAGCCAAACATGAAGTGGCCTTGTGAAGCACGCATTTCTAATTGGCTGAGATTCCGAGTGACGTGTACTAGCAGTGTGACGTCAACACCTGATTTCTGTGACTTTTGCTTTGAACACAGCAAACCGAATCACTTGATTGGCTGACAGGATACATGACGTTATGACTAGATTACGTTCGGCAAAGCTGTTTACCAGGGCTCCGGGGGTTATAAGAGAAAAGGAGAGGGAGGGCCTTGGTAGCGAGCGTGAGTCAAAGGAGAATCAGGGCATGTGATGACATACATCGCAGATACTATCCCTAGTGAAGGTATGGTTATGGCGCGCATGCGCAATAGAAAACACGCATTGAATTGGATTGGACGTTTTCGGGTCGCGGTGGGCCAATATTGCCAGGATTGGGCTGTGGGAGGTATCAAAGTGAAACTCTCCTTGATGAGCGTCCAACTGGATGGGTTTGGAGTGGCAGCAGGGCTATGGCGCACATGCGCAGAGAGGGAATTATGGGAAAAGGGCATTGGAATGGACGTGCTGTGGCCGAGGTGGACCACTATTGGCCAGATTGAGTCGGGGAGGGTATCCATGTGAAGAGCTCCTTCAGACCGATCAAGTCCAGGGTGGGTGGATGATTTCACTGAAAAAAAACTGACTTTACACCTGGTGAGTCATAGAAATGGGAAAGCTGTTGTTGTTGAGATCGTGTAATCTCTCAATTTCGGGAATGTAAAAATTGAGGGAGTTGCCCCTTAATAGCAGAGAAAGCCAATGCCCAGTATATTTGACGTGTGACCTTTGTGGAGAGTTTTACAGTAACGCCGTGACGCCCTATCTGAACGCATTAACGCCTTAGGTGGTTCACCACAGTTTCGTAGTAATGACCTCGGTCTAAGTTTATAATACGATAGACAATCCGTGTTCTGCTACATCATCATTCTTCTTGCCCTCATAAGAGCTGATATTTATAATACCATTCTGTTCAGCATTATCAACGCTGCAAACGAGCATATGCAGATCAATGAATGGCTTCGTCGACACGGTGATCGGGGCCATGGAGTAAATTTTGTCCTGCCTCAGTTATGCCCCTTGGATGTGCCTAATATCAGTATTCATTTACGGACAGAAAATCTGACAAAAAACGAGTAGGTTGACCCCCACTTTTTCGCCTTTTTAAGTTGGTATCGGACCTGGAAACATGAGAAAGAAGTTTAATTGAAATCGCTCTTACAGATTTTTCTGGAAATTGAGCCGAATTTGACCATTTTCCAACATTTTATGAGGTTTTCTAGGAAAAATGAAGCAAGGTTGTAGGGGGAATGTTCGAGATTCATATTTCTATAACCTATCAGTGCTGTGTTTTCAAATAGTAGTTTAGTTTTGTCCTTTCATATATGTGATCTGGATTGAAGATTTTACGACAATTGGTGGCCGAAAAGCGGACCTAGGGTCTATTCCTTGCCGAATGGAAGAATCTCTGGAGTACACCCGTAAAGGCATAATAATGCAGTCTATGTATCACCTTAATGTAGATTCCTTACGCCAGATTGTTCAATTTTGACTGCCTAGTTGCAACTGAAGCCCTATTTTCGGAGTCAGATGGAAAGAAGAGCAGGAGTTCGATTAAAAGAATCCACAGTGTGTCCATTGGTATAACATTGAAGTTATTGCATACACTGTTCCATACATAAGTGATCTTCCCCTGAAATGAGATTTCGGTAGATATTATGGCACACCCAGGTTCTATGACAATGATATTAATTCGACAGAATTAATTTCTTTACAACAGAGCACATTAACCATTAACAGTCCAAAATGGACGCAAGCGGTGTATATTATTGGGGTTTTATGAATTATTTCTCAAGTTTCTGAAGCATTTTCCATGTTTCTAGGAGAAAATTTGGTGCAAAATTATCAATAATTTGACTTGGTTACATCTCTTATTTGCATTTCCGCCGCTTTTCTAGTATCGTTGGGAAGCGGAAAATCAACCACCGCCTCCATATTGCCGAATAAATGTCCATTATTAAGAGCAAATGGCTTAATGGAAATTTTGTTCTCGAAAATCCTTCTAGAGTTGGCAAAAGTGATCAAAACAAAGATGGGGCAGAGGGAAAATTATCGGTTGGATATCACACAATAATATGTATAACGTCCAAGTTTTGTAGACCCCCATACTCGCAAATACTCCCAGATTACGATAAATCTGAATAATTGAGTTCGCAAAAAACATCCTGCCCCTTAAGGTGGCTCACCACAGTTGCGTAGCAATGGCCCCGGTCTAATTTCATGATACGATAGACTGCCGTGTTCTGCTACATCATAATCCTTCTTGCCTTCTTAATTAATAGCTTATATCTGTAATTACAACACATATAAGGGAAGTGGGAAGAGGTGCCGACATACTGACTGCGTCACATGACTTCACAGAATAGTCTTCTGGTTAACTTATTCTAAAGCACATACCAAGAATCTAACGATTCGTGATGTGTTGTATCTCAGGTACGCTTTTATTGTACCTGTTCATGTGGCAACTTGGAATACCATTCTGTTCAGCATTATCAACGCTGCAACGAGCATATAAAGATCGATGGCTGGTTTCGTCTACACGGTGATCAGGGCCATGGAATAAATTTTGTCCTGTCTCAGTTATGCCCCTTGGGTGTGCCTGAAAATCAGGATTTATTTACGGAGAGAAAATTTGACAAAAAACGAGCTGGTTGACCTCTACTTTTTGTGGAGGAGGAGGAATGGGAACAACGCCCTAACGTCTTCTATAGGTAATCCCTTACGGCTTAATGCTATGATGCAGACAGATGACAGAAAGACAGATCAACACGTTCACAAATATACATATAGTTGATTCTCCCCAATGTTACATCATACCCATGCTGGGGGAGCCGCGTTAAGTATGTTTACCTATGTTCCAGTCAGAAGCCGCCATTTCAGAACGTTCAATCTTCGGCCATGTTCGCTCTGATCCGTTTGTCCTAAGCGTCTTCGGGCAGTCCAGGATAAAGGAGCTCCGAGCTCTTACTTCTCCCATTGGTAGGCAGGGAAGGGAAGTGATAGAGTTTCTCGACACAGGCATCAGTCTCCATCGGCTTTTCAATTCGGAGCGGCGGATCGACATCCATGGGTTCTTCCATACGAGGATGCCTTTCCATGTTAACTGAAATATCCCGTCTCGAGAGCGGTGAACGTGATCCGTGGATGATAATTTGGTGACGTCTCAATTGACTGTAATGCTTAAAGAATATATCACACTCGGCACGGCGTGCACGTGTGTGGCGACGTAAACTGTCCAGGGATGGAAGGGGTTCCAGCAAGTCGTACACGTCAACATCGTGGTAGAGTGTCTGCTAATTGGAACGTAGATTTTGCACGTCTTTAGGATACGCTTGCTTTTAATGACAGTAGCGCCCGCCAGCGCCTAGCTTAACGCTTCATCGCCCTCATGTAGTAGCTCAGAAGCTCTGATTTTCTAGATATTCCATGGAATTGACACTGATTCATCGAAATGCAGTGACATCCGTCAACGCCTTAGCGGCCTATCTTTACTCCTTAACGCCCACCCCAACGCCTTAACGCCATATCCCAATGCCTTAACGCTTTAGATTAACGCCTTAAAGCCATATCGTAACACCTTTACGCATTGTCAAGCATACAATCACATGCACAAATTTTGAACATTGGTCCCTGATCGTTGATTAGAGTAACGTCATCCCTGGACATCACCGGAAGTGACATAATCGCGCGCATAAGAGCTCCGAGCACTTTGAGTCAGAGATTGGAGCTCTTGTAGCTCGGAGCTCGGAGGTGACGTCATCGCACGCATGCGCACGCGCCAGTGGTGCACCGGCACCCTGGTGTACCGTGTGCCCAACAGGCTTTTGCGTACAGGGTCAATGGCCAGTGGTTTTAAGGCGTTACAATAAGGCGTTAAGGCGTTAAGATAGGGGGTTAAGGCGTTGGGACGGGTGTTAAGGCGTAACGGTAGGGCGTTATGGCTTTCAGACGGGCGTTGACGGGCATCACTGCATTTCGATGAATTAATGTAAATTTCATGGAATATCTAGAAAATCAGAGCTTCTGAGCTATTTCACCAAGGCGTTGAAGCGTTACTGTCTATAAAAGCAAGCATATCTTAAAGACGTGAAAAGTCTACGTTCCATTCAGCAGACACTCTACCACGATGTGCAACACAATATATCAGCAGCATATAGGTATTCCAATGGGTACTAATTGTGCACCCCTGTTGGCTGACCTGTATCTGTTCTCTTATGAATATGACTATATGCAGTCATTTCAAAAACCGATCCATTCAAAGCCCGTTCCTTCTCATTCACCAAACGCTATATAGACGATCTTCTCGCTGTGGATAATCGCTATATAAATGAGGCAGTGAAGGATATATACCCACCTTCACTGGATTTGAAGGAAACTACAGATAGCCCTACAGGCACATCTTATTTAGATCTCTACCTCTATAAAAATGAAGCGGGCATTCTCTCTCGTCGACTTTATGACAAAAGAGATGATTACAATTTCGACATCGTAAACTATCCCTTTCTGGACTGTAATATTCCAGTGGGACCTGCATATGGCGTATACATATCTCGCTTAGTAACATTTGCTAGATCCTTTGTTAAATGTGACGATTTTAATCAACGTCACAAAACACTGGTGCAGAAACTTTAAAAACAGGGCTATTCCACCAAGCGCCTACACTCAAAGTTTCTCAAATTTGGCGATACATATCGCATGCTGATAGCAAAATACGAACATAGCGTGCAAGATCTATGGCGCTACGTTTCGTAACTTGTGTCTAATTCCGCTTAACCCGGGGCTAGGGGCCGTATGAACCCATGTACTTCAAGATCCTCATGGTACTCATATGAACAGTCACAATCAAAGCGTGACTGAGATACACCATTTTTTAGATGACGACTCTATAACGAATATTATGGATTAAGAATACTGATCAGCGATACGGATTCGATATTTTTGGAACATCATGATGTCTTGCCGGCATCATTGAAAACTGTTCACCGCTTCTCTCTTGCAGGAAACAAGCCTATGTTTATGTATACTATGATTGTCTTTTTGAATTTGGTGCTAATACTGTTATATGGAAAATGGAATAGGTCTTTGGATTATGGACGCGGATATTCTCTAATGGACGACGGCTGGATTATGAATGACGGACTAGACGCTTGTAATATAGACTTTAAGCATTCCAGTCAATTGTGACGTCACCAAAATGTCATCCACGGATCACGCTCGACACTCTCGAGACCGGATATTTCAGTTCCCATGGAAACGCATCCTCGAATGGAAGAACCCATGGAGGTCGATCCGCCGCCCCGAATTGAAGAGCCGATGGAGATTGATCCCAGTGTCGAGGAGCCCTCCAATCTCCCTCCCCTGCCAACATTGGAAGAAGTAAGAGCTAGGATCTCCAGTATCCTGGACTGCCCGCAGACGCTAAGGACAAACGGATCATAGCGAACATGGCCGAAGATTGAGCTTTCTGAAATGGCGGCTTCTGATTGGACAAGCGCATACTTGAATTGCAAACATACCCAACGCTGCTTCCCCAGCATGGGTATGATGTAACATTGGAAAGTTCACAAGTTTTCATATAGTTTATTCTTCTCAATGTTACATCATTGACTGGAATGCTTAAAGACAATATCACACTCTGCACAAGTATGCGTCGGTAATTCATGGCGTGCACGTGTGTGACGACGTAAACTGCCCAGGCGATGGAATGGCTTCGAGCAATTCGTACAAGTGAACATCGTGGTAGAGTGTCTGCTGAATGGAACGTAGACATTGCACGTCTTTAAGATATGTTTGCTTTTGTAAACAGTAACGTTTCAACGCTCTGATGTGGGATCTGTCTTTGGATTATGGACGCGGATATTCTCTAATGGACGACGGCTGAATTATGGATGACGGACTAGACGCTTGTAATTTCTGTCATCTGCCTGCATCATGGCATTAAGCCGTAAGGGATTACCTATGAAAACGTTAGGGCGTTAACCCCATTCATCCTCCTCATCCTCCTCCTCCTCCTCCTCCTACTCCTCCTCCTCACACGCACACACAGGTAACTCTACCAGGTAGCCGGACGAAACAAGATCGTCATCCCCCAAAAGCTCCTTTGCACCTCCGAATCTCTCCTACTCCCGAGTGATCTATAAATAGAACTAGATTTTTTGCCAGAAAATTCCCGAAAAATTTACCCTGACATATAAAGCGATGACCTACAAAACAGGGTTTTCCCAGTAAAACCTTCGTATAATGTCCCGACGTGAAGCGATGACCATCATGTTTTATTCCCTGGTGTGAATGGATTGATACAAACAGCTTGCCGATGCGTTAGTATTATATAATGGCATGGTACAATCTCGCTCAAAAAGATAAAACACTGGTATGCTAGAGTGTTAAGACATTAAGATCGGAGGTTAAGGCGTTACGATAAAGCGTTAAGGCGTTCAGATAGGGCGTTACGGCGTCACTGTAAAACTTTTCACAAGGGTCACAGGGCAAATATACTGGATATCTGCTTTCTCTACTACTAATGGGCAACTGACTTACTTCCCTTAATTTGTACTTCCTCGAAATTGAGAGATAAATCAACAACAACATCCCGATTTCTATGGTTCATCAGGTCTAAAGACCGTTTTATTTTCAGTGAAAACATCCACCCATCAATGACTTGATCTTCCTGGAGGAGCTCTTCACATGGATACCCTCCTCGACCCAATCCGACCAATAGTAGTCCACCTCGACCCCGACACGTCCATTCCAATACCCTTTTCCCATAATTCCTGCCTGCACATGCGCGTCATAGCCTTACTTTCACTCCACATCCATCCAGTTGGACGCTCCTTCACGAGAGCTTCACCTTGATATCTCGCACAACACAATCGGGCCAATATTGGCCCGCCACGACCTGAAAACGTCCATTCCAATGCGGTTTTTTTCTACTGCGCATGCGCGCCATAACCCTACTTTTACTACACACTAGTCCAGTCGGATGCTACTTCAAGAGTGCTTAACTATGGCACCTCACACGACCCAGTACGCCCAATATTGGCCGTCCATTCCAGTGCCATTTTCCCAAAACTCCCAGCCTGCGCATGCGCGCCAAAAAAACAACTTCCATTTTATACTCATCCAGTCAGATGATCCGTCACGAGTGCTTCAAACTGATACCTCACACGACCCAATCGGACCAATATTGGCCCACCTCGGCCCCAAAATGACCACCCCGGCGCTAATTTCCCAGTGCGCATGCGCACGGGACATTTTCGGCGAAAATCAACCAATGGCCTCGAGACCCCTTCCATCGTGTTCTGCAGCTCGAGACAGAAAAAAACAAAGGACCACACCCCATACAGCAAATGTCAATGCGTGGGTTTCCCATTAGGTTTAACATTGAAATGACTGCAGCGTACGGTCTTCTTTAAGGATAAATGACTCTTGCTGGGCCGTCACCTAACCGGAAGTGATCTCTGACGAGGAAATGACCTTTGACCCGGAAGTCATCTTTGATCCAGAACTGATGTCATCGGAAGTGACGTCATCCGTGGCGTCACCACCGTGTCACGCCGCGTGCCGCATCAGCCTCAATACTAATGAATCGGTGTTTCATATACTACTTCGAACATTTCGAGAAACATTTCTATATTAGTGTGTCAATTGTCGGTTCAGTGTATTACGTGTCAGAGATATTGTCCATAAAGGGGAGGGATGCCCTAAAAAGTGTCGGTTGCATAGTAAAACAAATATTCACATTACACATTTTAATCCATTAAATGAACAAAAATAGGTCAAAGTAAAGGTCAAAGTCGAGGTCATAGGTCATCGCCCAGGTGACGGGGTCATCACAAAATAAAAGGTCAAAGTCATCAGCCAATATCTTATGACCTTCCGACAAGGCCCTAACTCCGCATGGAAACGGCGATATGATATGTACAGGTATTCACATGCGATAATTACTGGTCCTTTGGCTAGGTTACATTAACTCTTTGTTGTGACATTAGAGGTTGAGATGTACACTGTTAGCCGTTAGTGTCGCAAGTGCGACAATGAGAAATTGCAATAGCAACTATTATACATGTACAATGTCGTAATTGTGTCATTAGTCGTCGACTCTGCATGCAGAGTCGCCAGCTAATGTCACAATTTTTACAATAGCGGTTGTCACAACTGTGTCATAAGTAGTTGCTACAATGCATGATTATGGTGTTCCATTTCGGCCATTTTTGCGTCGCGCGTCGCAGGCGACGGGAAGGGCGACGTCGCCCACGACGTCGCCCGCGACGTCGCCCTTCCCGTCGCCCTTCCCGTCGCGTTCGTATAATGTTAAGAGATAGAACGCGACGCGACGTCGCCCTTTTTAAACGCGACGTCGCCCACGACGTCGCGGGCGACGTCGCCCTTCCCGTCGCGCGTCGCGCGTCGCTTTGATCAGCACGACGCGATGGGCGACGTCGCCCACGACGTCGTCCACGACGTCGCGCGTCGCGCGTCGCTTTGATCAGCACGACGCGATGGGCGACGTCGCCCACGACGTCGTCCACGACGTCGCTCGCGACGTCGCCCATCCCGTCGCCCTTCCCGTCGCGTTCTTATAATGTTAAGAGATAGAACGCGACGCGACGTCGCCCTTTTCAAACGCGACGTCGCCCACGACGTCGCGGGCGACGTCGCCCTTCCCGTCGCGCGTCGCGCGTCGCCTTCCTGTATTTTAGGACAAAATCGATCTGCGCATGCTTAGGGAGCAGCTATTGCGATGTGGATCGTATGGCGAGGCCGTCATTTCATGAATGATCTCTGCCACTATCGATGAAGAAAATGTCAGCGTAAATGAATAATGATTATCCTGCATTATCGTATAGCTTTTAAATGGTGTTAAATATTAGTCCATGCTTGGAATGATGCATGTTATGAAGTTATCTCTCGGAAAGTCTGCAACTCGCTGTGTTGTACTGTACAAATTATATCTTCGCTTCCAAAAAAATATACGCAACCCCCACATTCGTACATCGTCTTGAATTTCTTTATTCCCATTGGATTTCGCGTGTATGTGTGTGTGGATTTTCTGTGTGCTTTTTTGTGTTTGTGTTTTTCAGCTGTTCTTACAGTATACCCCACATTTACCAGGCCGTTGAAAATATCCTTTTATTTACTGCTGTCCAACACTGTATACCGTTACTTAACCTGTCACGTCCCGACAGATTGTAGTGTAGATCTATAAGCTTTCAATTTAGCGGAGAGAGATAGTCCCATAACTCTCAAAAAGAAAGAAAAAAATTATGATGGAATTGAAGTTATTTTGTTCTTTCTACTCTTTCTAAGAACTGACTGAAGAATATTAGTACTTCTGCACTCTTTAAATCGTCCGGCATTTCCACGATCGTTCTAGACGATTGAACTTAAAATTCAGGACGAGTTCTTGGAGTTCGAGTAAGTTGCTCTTAACTGCAGAGATTCTTTCCTCATTTTCAAGAAAATTTTTAAAAAATTCATCCTTGAAACACAATTGTAGTCAAATGGTCTGAATAAAACCTGGAACAAAATCCATGAATTATTTTAAGAGTGCATATCAACGAGATTTGAATTTTTCTTGAAATTGAGGAAAGAACCCCTGCAGTTACAAGGACGTAGACAAGTTTTCAGATTTGGGGCGGGGGGGAGGGGGGCTATACTATGACAGCACAATAAGGCGAGGGTCCAGGGGCCGCCTAGGCCTCGGAAGCTCCAGGATCCCAGATGACTGGAGATGCGTTCTTGGCCTTTCCCAGTGAATAAAACTCAACATTAAAACGCACACGTTGTAACCATTTTTTTTTTTGTCTTTTCTTGCTTTTATGTGTGGGTATTTTCTTTCCAGGGTTATTGAACCTCAAACTTGGTCAACACAAAAAACGTTGTGCAAACTAATTAGCTGAGCGACTCGTCCACGTTTTGGAGGGAATACGTGTTTTGTACATTTTTGAGGGAATTTATACAGTAGTTTTGTGGGTTCCGAATCACGGTGACCGGCGGATAACTTTCCTAATGAACGCCTTATATTTCTTGCAATAAAGCATCTGTGTAAATCTTTTCTATTTTTATTGGAACGCTTGTTTCTGTGGACCCAAATAAATGTCGAACAACCGACCTGCGTTGTTCTTTTCTCGGTCAATTCGGCATGGTAATGCTTCCGGTACCACGCAATGGCAAATTCACGCTGGGACAAAAACGCGTATGATTTCTTAAGTGTTGAATCTACGAGAAATTAAATGGCTTTAAGTGGTAATTTCAGTATTCGTTTCAGTGACTGAATCATATTAATGGTCAAACACAATATCTAATGATTTGCGATAACCCTCGCCAGCATTGTAACATAATGCGGCATTAGAGATGTCAATTCCGGATTACGAATTGTGACATTGAATGTCTCTTGGGCAAAGTTATTGCTTTAGAATAATTTTAAGTCACAGAACGGGATAGTCTTCACCCCTCATCCCACCCTTCCCCCACCCCACCACACACATACCAAAGATTTCAAAATTAAAGATTTCATTATTAAAATTGGGGAAATATATCTGTGTGTCCTTTCCTCTATTTTCTTTTGTCCAAATATAGATGCTAAATAGATATCCGATGTCCATTTAGAGAGTTTATATATTGTAATGTTGAATATGCGAGTAGAATTCGTTCAGCTGTCAGAAACACGATGGAACGTGTGTGTAACTTTCTTAAATTTGAATCTGAATTCCATGCAGTATATCAGGTCAGATGGGGAAACATTTTCGACAGGTTTGAATTGAACCAGGTCCGTCAGGTTCAATCTTAAATGAATGGTGTCGTCCGTGAACAAATAACGAAATATCCAAATCCTGAGAGAATTAATTTAATTAGTGAGGATAATTTCCGTATAAGGCATGGTCAGACAGATCAGGCCGTCGTTGTCTATGAACAATTTCTGCCTCAGTAATGGCAATCCAACAAAGTCCAGGCATGTGATACCACATTTTTTCGCCTATTGAGATATTGGTGATAAATGACCACTCACGACCGCTAGATGGCGTGATCCGCTTCTTACCAAAGTGATTCGCAACTGCCCGCGCTGGTGCACTGAGACGGACATGATTTTCTCATTGATTTACAAGTTCGATTAGAGAATTTTATACATGCAATTATCGACGACAGATTTTCGTAGAAAATGAGGTCAGGAATCACTCTCAACTCTTAACAACACGAGCGCCAGCAGTCTAGATGTAAAAGGCGATTAGGAATTCCCCTATTAACTGTATGCTTGAACATGCCTCGTTTCCTCTGCTTGACCACTTTCCACTCTGACAAACACGCAGCGGGGAATATGTATTTCACAAACACGTCTACTTTTTGTTTGTCTTGCAAATATTTGGGGGGAGGGGGCCATGCCCCCCTTGTCTACGGCCATGAGTTAAGAGCAACTTACCCGAACTCCAAGAACTCGTCTTATATTTGAAGCTCAATTGTCGTCAAACGTCTAGTACGATCGTGGAAATGCCGGATAATTCGAAGAGTGCAGAAAAACTAATATTCTTCAATCAATTGTTAGAAAGAATAGAGAGAACATAATTCTCACAGTAAAATGACTTCAATTCCATCATAATTTCTTTCTTTTTTCTTCTTTTTGAGAGCTATAGGACTATCTCTCTCTGCTAAATTGAAAGCTAAAAGATCTACTACAATCTGTCGGGACGTGAGAGGTTGAGTACCGGTATACAGTGTTGGACAGCAGTGAATAAAAGGATATTTTCAACGCCCTGGTCAATGTAGTAACATAAGGAGGTATACTGTAAGGATATCTGAAAAATGAAAACACACAAACACATAAAAGCACACATAAAAGCCACACACACATTCACTCGTGTACGGATGTGGGGGTTGCGCATAT
>JAVTVY010014020.1:0-49851 GCA_036873755.1 Hanleya hanleyi
TCATTGTCCTTATGAATCATTGTATAAAGGTATGTCTATGACCTTCTGAATCTTTGTGTTAATGTAAGTCAATGATCTATGGAATTCTTCATGGACGACGGCTGGAAACTGACGTCTGTATGCTTATCCGATGGGAAAACCAACTTTTATTTCTGGAAAAACGTAAGATAAGAATTTGGAGAGGGACATCGCGTCAGCCAGCTACTTCAATGAGAGCTGTGACATCTTCAGGATCGACATAGTCCTTTCATCTTTCTTTCACGAAAGTTACTTTAATTGAATGGTTACCGTATTTGATTGGTTACCTTAATTGAATGGTTACCTTACTTGATTGGTTACCTTACCTGAATGGTACCTTATTTGATTGGTTACCTTGCTATCTCGCTTACCTTATTTGATTGGTTACCTTAATTGAACGGTTACCTTACCTGACTGGTTACCTGATTAACTTACTTGATCGGTTAACTTACTTGAATGGTTACCTTGCTATCTTGGTTACCTTATTTGATTGGTTACCTTACTTGGTTGGTTACCTTACTTGAAGCGTCAGTTGATGTATTCCTTCAATGGATATCAGATTTAACCACACCATTTTTATGCTTTTTTGTAAAGAAGGTGTTTTTTGAAACACTGCAATCTATTTCATATTCGATTACCTTTTTGAAACAACGAGTAGCATTGAAAGAGAGGAAAAATCACATTGAAATCATCTTTCAAGATTCGTGATGGAGAATTTGTCAATGACAAGCATTTCACGGAAATCCAAATTACGGTCCTGATTAATAGCATGTCATATGCCATAAAGTACTATGCAATACTGGCTTGGAGAAGTCGCTTAACCTGATTATTCCACTATAAGTACCTCGATATATCAGATCGGAGTTTCTGTATGACCTCTTGGTCTCCAATTCCGGAGAGAATGATATCAGCCCCTCTCTCTGCCAAGCCTTCAGCGACTCCTAAACCAATTCCTGAAGTAGATCCCGTCACCACTGCTGATTTCCCCATCAAATAACGACCTGCAAACAAATAGAATGGTATCCAGGACAGTTCATGAATAAATCGTCATGTATTCTGTTATGACATTGGATTTCTGAGTCGTTTTCTAGAGTATAATTGGCTTCATTCACGATTATGATTATTCCGTCACGGAAATCTTAAACCCATATAATATAAAGCTCACACTATCCACGGTGGTGCCGAAATAGAGACATGATGTGTATTTGCCGGTGTTCGATATGTATCAGCACAATCTGGAATGGACGAGGTATAGGTCTATAGACCAGGTGTAGGTCATTTTGGAATATTGTCAGTAGCTTATTAACTTCAAATGCAAACCAGCTTGTTAAAACCATTGGAAATATTATTGATCCTATAATATTACGTTCGAACTGAAATATTATTGGTGTCCTCAATTCAATGGCTTCAAGTGTGAGTAATTCTTTTATCGGCGTCGTTCATAAACGTTTGATGGATGACAAGGGCAGTGACGTATACATACAAGCGTTACATCAGGAATTCAGTAACCAGCCGTCGTCCATCTTGAATATCCGCATCCATAAATGGAAAGATCTAACTATAAGAGGACATTATTAACAGCACATTCCAGGCAGTCGAGCAATACAATATGCTAGTTTCAAATGAAACAAACTACCGTCTCTTCTGAAGGAATTGTTGCATTTTATCGAACGTATTGGCAAATTAATCAATACTGGAAAACATAGACTGTATACCTGTGAAGCTAAATAAATGTGACAGCTAAAATTTAAACCCAAATTTAATTCACCATGACTATCAGCCTCCCACATAACCATTATCATCTTGCCATGAGATGTTAAGGATGTCCGCTGGTGGTTTTTGACTTTGGCAGCCATTTTGCCTGTTTTTCTATAGGGTTATCTCCCTTCCCTAGGTTAAGAGATGGGGATTTCCTTTAAAGGCCTTCTAGCCGAGAATTTTGCACAGCAACATCCATCCAATTTGCTAAATTTTGATAGACATTGTGATTATCTGCAAACAGTTAGAATATAAGAAAAAGTTAAATACTATAAATATGAATTTTTCATGAATATGCTTCAAAAGTAGGGCTAATCCCTATGCTTTCTAGGTTATCAAATTGAGCATAGGGCAGTCCACTTAATGTTGCCTACAGCTAAAAAATTCACACCAACCTATATTTTTTTCTTTGTTTTTCCTCATATTACACAATTATGAATGCAACAACACACATTATTCAAAAAGTTAATTACTTTGATTTACCACCAGCGGACATCCTTAAAGATGGATGCCCTTTCTTGCCAAACGTATGACCTCCTGGACATAATGTATTTTCGATTTTCTGTATTTCTGTGTCTTAAGTATTGACAGTTTTTATGATCAGAATTGCATTAGCTCCTGTGGCATAAATGTAACAAAATATCATATAATATTTGATCGAAGAAAGTTCCGTGCTCACTAGCGATAGAATTTGCTTGATTACATCGCAATAAATGAACTCACCAAAAAGTGTTGTATAGTTTCTGAAAGCTGTTCATTCAGGGAACTAAAATGTTATTCTAAGTTTGTTCTTTTAAATACTACAGATGAATTGTTTGAATGTAACTAGAACTGTTTGAGAAAATCAATTTTGGGTAGATAAGGACTTCCATCACAGTATAAGAATAAGTTTCCATTAGAAATATTTGAACTTTTATATAGTCTTACTGGCGATACACAGTTAAAACAAAAAAGCGAGCCTAGTTTTCTTAATCTCTTCCTAGAAACAATATATAATAGTTCCAAGATCAATAATTCTAATAAATCTGAACAATGTGCCTCCAGCTATAAAGGCATTTGAACGGCCGAGAACATTACGTCTCCAACTATAAAGGCATTTGAACGGCCGAGAACATTACGTCTCCAACTATAAAGGCATTTGAACGGCCGAGAACATTACGTCTCCAACTTCACCAGGAAATTAGGAGGACAATCTGGAAAACGTAGTCATTTTTTAAATGCGGAGATAACCAGCGAAAACTTATAATCAACAATAACCCAGTGAAAATCCACTCAATTTCTAAGATTATTTCTTAACGGGGTTAAAGGAAGTCCAGATAATGCGTTTTGTAAACATCCCCCTGCAATGTAATTAATTCTATACATAATTGTAGTTTCTCTCAAGCCATATAGTTTATTACGTATTATAAAAAAAAGTTCAACAAAGAAGATTTGCATTTTTGACGCCTCATAGGAACCTTATCCATTTCAAATGAATGATCAAGTATATCCAGCCATCCATCTATCTATCCATATTGCTAATACAAGCAGGTTCCTGGGATATAACGGCGACACAGTCTCATAGTTGAAGCTATATTGATATCGCAACCAAATTATTTTTTTCTGAAGCAGGGTATATATTGGGTTAACAACATATGAGTTGTCTATGGTATCTCGTATATATCAATCAATAGTCTCTATATTTAGACTGACCGTTTGTGTCTTGACTATATTTCCGCTTATGTTCTCGGCTCCTGGATCGTCTTGAACTGTTACCATGGCCACTGCATCCTAGCGTAGAGATCGGTCTTTTCACCAGAGGGAATCCCAATAATTTAATGTCCGTACATACAACGAGAGCCGATCGGCTGAGGCATGTTCTCAACATCGCTGGCGGGCTCTTACAACTCCAGATGATTAACACCGAGGCAGAAGAGACTACACGATGCCCAATTTAGAGAACACCGCTGGGTATGCTCCAAACAAGATAACCTCAAACTAGACTACGTAATTTGAGTCATAATTACCACGATTGTCCACCGATATGGACCTAATAAATCCACTGCAGTGTAAGGCGTCAATGAGTTGACCTCAAGAACTCGGCCTCGGTTTGAAATCAGGTCGAGTACATCTAAATATTAATGTTTTTATCTCCACAAGCTATTCAACAACAGCGTCATAGAGAATAAGGTCTGGAGTGTAATGGTTGATTTCCAGGTATGCCTGTCAATGTCGACTATTGTATATAAACAGTTGACATATAAAGTATCAATATGGTTTCCAAGAATCGGAAGTGATTGTTGATTTCCCGGAATGCGAGTCAACTGAATATGTTAGCCGTACATGCAAAGGTGACACATGTAGGGTATATATATATATATGGCTTTGCACCTAACCCCTTGCCCTCTCAATGGTAACCACAGGCCTTAAGCCTTTTCATTATCTGAATCAGCTAGTATTATAATTTAGCTTACTAGCTTATTTTCTTATTCTCACTTTATGATGTATAGAAAATCTATGGATAAGATTAGCATGTTTTAACTTTTGTAACCATGGATTTGTTGTTTGGGGACAACGTACACTCGTTATATATATATATCTTCAGCGTTATTTTGACTATCATGCCATATCAAGTATATACATGCTAGAGTTTCAAATATTATTTTTCACGACAATATTAATGTCAGCGATAACAATTACTAGCATACAAACTGTGTTTAATATGTGAGTGTTTTCCCCAGAATCGAGAATAATTGTTGATTTCTAAGAATGCGAATCAAATGAGTATGTTACCTGTATGCGCAAAGGTGACAAATGTGAACGTATATATTATTCTGCCCATAGAATGACCTATCCACACGTAGACCTCGTGGTGCTACCATTGCCACTCAAATATAGACTCATTGATGAGTTGGTGCTTTATAAACATATGTTCTGCCTGACTTGATCTATAGGATACAGAATTCGTTTTCTTCCAAACTTCGAAAAGGTCTTTTCGCTTAGTATGAAAATTCATATGAAAAATTCGACAAACTATGTTTTCTGATACCAAAAATTAGGCTTTTAAAATGAGTTGGCGAACAAGACGTCTGGAGATATCGAGTTTAAGACGACTGAATACTTGTAATCGTCGCTCTTGTTACGTAAACGTGAGAGTAAGCCATTTCATTACTCTAGAGGTAGACCTATTGCCCCATTTGAACATATCTGGGTTATCAGTCGTTTCCTTCACATCCAGTGGAAGTGGATCATTACTCTTGTTAGCAAGTTTCTGTCTTGTAAAAGAGAACCGGTCAACAGTTTTCAATAATGGCAGCAAGACCTCATCGCGTTCTGTTCTGAAAAGCCTCATCATTGACTATATCCTTTAAGCCCAACTGAAGATCGTTTTCTGGAGTATAACATCTAAGTTACGCTTTGATTGCGGTGCGGCGGTTCATTGGAACACTGTGGAGATATAATACAGATGGAGTTCAAAACGGCCCAAGTCCCGGTTTAAGCAGGGTGAGACGCAGGTTAGGAAATGTAACGTCAGAGATCTTGTACGATACGATCGCATTATGCCATCAGTGTGCGATATTTATCATAGAATTGGGACAATTACAAAGGTGCATGGCGTGTGGTAAACTAGTTTTGTTTGACAAGTTTCTGCAATATTGTTCTGGTGCGTTGATTGAAATCGTCACATTTTTCATAAGATCCAACAACTGCTACTAGGCGAGATATCTATACAGGTCCTTCTGGAATATTGCTACCCACAAATGGGTAGCTAACTTTCAAAATTGTAATGGCCTGTCTTGTCGTACCATCGGCGTGAGAGTAACCCCTTTTTATTTTTATGTTATAGATCTGGATATCCACCTGGACTACCAGTGATTTCCTTCAATTCCAGTGTATCCTTTACAAAGTCGTTGGAATTATCCAAAACCAGGAGATCGTTTATATAGCGTTTGGTGAATGAGAAGGTCCAGGCCTTCGAATGGTTACTTGTTGACAATTTCGGCAGGTCTGCCAACAGAGGTGAACAATTTGTGTTAGCTACAAGCTGTTGGTATATGGCGTTACGGAATTTCACATCAATAGCATGAGAACTTCAAGCAAATGTATCAAGAAAGGGACATCTCCAGAAGGATATCCATAGAATTTGCCATCTTGCCATCTCCAATGTACGAGTTGTCACACCGAAACAGCTCACCAATTACCAGTATACGAGTTGTCAGAGCATTTCCATCATAGCTCTCTAGATCTGTATCTAATACCGCTTATGCCGGTGCCACATGAACAGGTACAATAAAAGCGTACCTGAGATACAACACATATCACGAATCGTTAGATTCTTGGTATGTGCTTTAGAATAGGTTAATTATTCTCTGAAGTCATGTGACGCAGTCAGTATGTCGGCACCTCTTCCCACTTCCCTTATATGTGTTGTAATTCTGACATTATACCAATGATCAATTTCATTGAACATTGATATTATAAATGAACTAAGGTGTTCAATGTGGTCACGATGCGGAACAGGTGGATACCTGTATCC
Organism: Hanleya hanleyi; assembly: GCA_036873755.1. Classification (NCBI taxonomy): domain Eukaryota; kingdom Metazoa; phylum Mollusca; class Polyplacophora; order Lepidopleurida; family Hanleyidae; genus Hanleya; species Hanleya hanleyi. The sequence goes on from JAVTVY010014020.1 coordinate 6,293, forward strand.
GAAAGATATGTGTTCCTTGCCATGCAGTTTTTCTGTTACTTCATTAGTTAACCCTACCAGGCCGCCCACCCGCCCCCTACCAAACTATCTCGTATCTCCGGAACGACAAAAAACTGGAAAGCTGAAACTCCTTGACTTTATTGTTTATCATATTGGGGTCACTTTGAGCCTATTTGCATAACTCCCGAGCAGAGGATCATGGGTAAATCCAATATGGCGGCTACGTGGGGTATCAGAGAAGTGATGTTTTCGTCGTATTTCTTCTAAATTTCTGCTTTTCCAAGATAAAAGGTGGGCAAAAACCATTTTATTTCACTTCACATTAATATTTACTAATTTATCATGCAGTTTCGCGGAGAAATTGCATGAATAAAAATTTCGGGAAACCTGACCGAAAAGTCACTGTGACGTCATCAAAGCGGCCATCTTGGTTTTTTTTTACATTTTCTGGTAGAGCTTGACCCAAGGGTATAGTGTGGTAAGTTTCAGCTCCCTAGCTCAAGGGGTAAGAAATATTGGTGAACAATATGATAAACTACGATTCACAGTCACATCTGTAGGCGCCGGCGAAGCGTTCCATTCCATTCGATTAATCTCTTTGGTGGCTTTTGAGTAATTCAAACCAGTACTTGCCATTGATTTAATTGTACTGACAGAACTTTGAAAAGACTAGAATTTTGGTTAGTTACACCTTCGGAACAGAACTGATACACTATCATAACTGGTTTCTATACACATCATAATATACAATATTCAACCATGTTCCATCAAGAAATGCCTGCGTCTATAACCCAAAGACCTTATTCACATAACAGCATTACCACCAAATAAAAAATTTTTAAAAAGAAATAAAAAACAACAATCATCATGAGCGTCGATAGGATTTTTAAAAGGGGGGTCGATTATCATAGCACTTTAGGCGAGGGTCCAGGGGCCGCCTAGGCCCCGGAAGCTCCGGGGTACTAGATCGCCTGAGATGCGTTCTAAGCGTTTTCCCGGAATTAAATCTGAACATAATGTATGCAGATTTAGGGTTATATTATACAGCTCTGGGACCTTAGATGGCCTGAGATGCATTCTGAGCGATTTCCAACAATTAAATTAACACGTCATTCGTCAAATATCAGTATTATGTTATATTCTCTTGTCATCTTGAAAACACAATAATAATGCTTTGGGCGGATATACCTCGTGGGCTAACCCAGTGGCGTCGGAACGTAATTGAAAGTGGGGGACCACTATGACAGCCCAACAGGCGGGGGTCCAGGGGCCGCCTAGGCCCCGGAAGCTCCGGGGTCCTAGATTGCCGGAAATGCGTTCTGAACGTTTTTCCGGAAATAAAACTGATCATATTGCATGCACATTTATGATTCTATTTTCACGATTTTTTTCGCAATTATAAGCATGCATCGATATTGAAAACATCGCACCTCATGCCTTCATCCATTTGACGTTCTAGTTATATTTAAAACATACAAAACGATGACCTATAGTTCTTGGGAGGGAAACCAATATGCCTACAGATACGATTCATTCACACAAAGATAAAACAAGGAAATCCTCACAGCCCAACAGGCGAGGGTCCACGAGCCGTTTAGGCCCGGAAGCTCCGAAGTCCCGGATTTCCAGAGACGCGTTCTAAGCGTTTTCCCAGAAATAAATTCGAACGTAATGTATGCAGATTTATGGTTCTATATTTTCACGTATGTTTCGCATTTATAAGCACTCGTCGAAATTGAAAAAATCATACTTCATGCCTGAATCCATTTGACTTTTTAGTTATATTTATCACATAAAAATAAAACACACATAAAAAAAACGATGACCTTTACATCATGGAACATTAGAACCAATATGATAGCGATTCATTTACACAAAGCTAAAAAGAGCGATCCTCACAGCTTGACAGGCGAGGGTCCAGGGGCCGCCTAGGCCCCGGAAGCTCCGGGGTCTCCGGTTGCCGGAGATGCGTTTTACCCGTTTTCCCAGAAACAAATCTGAACACAATGTATATAGATTTATGGTGCTATTTTCACATTTGTTTCGCATAAACCCGCATCGATACTGAAGAATACACCGGACTCCATTTGACTTCCTGGTTTGACACAAACAAAACGGGCTTATATAACACACCCACTACACGTCCTGACACTCTATCTGTAATTTTTATGTGGGGACATGGTCAGGTAGGAATGCTGAAAAGTGGGTGGCCAAAAGATATTCGGGCCCCCCTAAATCAAAAGTGGGGGGGGGGGGGCTGGCCCCTCCGCTTCCGACGCCACTGTAACCATGTTAAAATGATTAAAACTAAACATCATCATATCACTTTCCGATCCATATGTCATTTCATGACTGTGAACATTAAACTTTTGCTGAAAATATCACAATAATATTGTGTAGAATATCAAACTGTGTATCATGGACTATATCTCGTGGCCATGGTGAAATACTGACTAGAAAAATGAAACTAGTATCACTCATTAAAACGTGGCCATGGTAAAATACTGACTAGAAAAAAAATTAAACTGATATATTTTCCGAAATGAAATATCACGAATGTAGTATAGCCTTCAGCAAAGCTTATACATATACAGCTTTCGGTTTATTGCCCGTTTTGCACTTCGCCAACGATAGACCGAGGCTGCCAATGCTTCATTATCAAAACCACACGCATCGAGCAGAAGGAAAAAACCCCACACGAGTTAGTGTTAATGATTAATTGAATAGTAAATTCGCCTGCTTTATCCGTCGAGGGTTCCCCAGCTGTATCCGTCGAGGGTTGAGTCTCATGAACAGAGCTGCAGCTCTTTCATAATCCATTTTATGACCATAAAACGGAAAGTCGTGGTAAACCGATTGTTGAGCGAACTGACGCGTCACTACTGGAACGGAGCATGCTTACGAGCCTGGAGAATTTTTTTATTCCTTCCTTTTCCCTTTTGCTTTTTTGTTTTGTTTTTTCTGTTTTTGTTTCTTTTCTTTTTCTTCTGTTTTTCTTTTGGCGCGTCCAAGGGGGGGAGGGGGGGGGGTCGTTCGCACCTGACGACCCCCCCTAACGACGCCCCTGATCATCATCAACAACAACAACAACAACAACCATGTTGTCATTTTTTATAATAGATCAAACGGTCAGTTTGAGGTCAATATGTACTTCCTGAGTGATCTGTTTTATATGAATACTAGTCAGTGTCTTGAATTGAATGAACAAATCAATGAACTGCATTTTAAAAACATATGTCAAAGGTCAATTTTAGGTCGAAAAATCTGAACATTTTAAGAATGGGTCATAACTGCTCTTGTCTTATTGATGTTCCATCGGTGACTTGGTTTTACGTGTACACTTGTCCGATTGTATCAGCTTTGGCTCGTAATCTAATACAAAAATTGCATTCAAATCAACGATGAAAAGAGGAAAGTTTATAGTCAAATCTTATGGTGAAAAGACTGAAAATGGACCAAAACTGCGTTCTCGGAAATTCTGTCATGTTATATGAATATATACCGATACAACTCACCGCAAGCACGTAAATTCCAGGACAATAAAGTTAGTAAGCATAAATTACACATATTCAAATGTGTTCGAAAATCACAGAAAACAAGATCTAATTATGCCAACACAGAAAACAAGATCTAATTATGACAACAGAAATATATTCAGGAGATTCTTACACAACATTAACTTATCAATCCTAGTATAGAACAGCGAGGATCCAGCACTCAGAAAAAGAGCCCAGAAAAACGCTTTTCAACTCTGTTGACGAGGTCTCTTCAGGAGGTAAAAGCATTTTGGGAAAGGTATTGCGCCACTATCTCTAAAAACGGCGTTTAATGTATGCGGATATTGAAAAATTCAAAATGTCTTACGGAAGAACTAAAGGAAGATGCTAAAGGTCACATACCGTACAGACATACATCCACATGGGATTGCTCGACTCTATACTACAATCCCTCATCAGGACCTTATTGGCCATCTAAATTCATTAATAGTATCTGTGTTTAAGAAAACTGATCGTAGATATATTAATGTCGGAAGCCATAAAGCATTCTTTAGCTCTACTACATACAAGAGATATCATTCATGGGATGTTTCTTTGCTTATAGCGTTGCTTGGATTTCTCATTAAAAATATCTGTGTGTAATTTGGCAACACAATATATCAACAGCATATAGGTATTCCAATGGGTACTAATTGTGCAACCTTGGCTGACCTAGATCTGTTCTCTTATGGATATGACTATATGCAGGCGCTTTCAAAAATCGATCCATTCAAAGCCCGTTCCTTATCATTCACCAAACGCTATATAGACGATCTTCTCGCTGTGGATAATCGCTATATAAATGACGCAATGAAGGATATATATCCACCTTCACTGGATATGAACGAAACTAAAGATAGCCCTACAGGCACATCATATTTAAACCTATATCTCCGTAAAAATGAAGCGGGCCTTCTCTCACGTCGACTTGATGACAAAGAGATGATTGCAATTTCGACATCGTAATCTATTCATTTCTGGTCAGTAATATTCCAGTGGGACCTGCATATGGCGTATACATATCTCGCCTAGTAGCATTTGCTAGATCCTGTGTTAAATGTGATCATTTTAATCAGCGTCACAAAACATTGTTGCAGAAACTTATAAAACAGGGCTATACCACCAAGCGCCTCGACTCAAAGTTTCTCAAATTTGGCGATATATATCGCATGCAGACAGCAAAATACGCGCGTAGCGTGCAAGATTTATGGCGTTACGTTTCGCAACTTGCGTCTAATTCGCTTAACCCGGGGCTAGGGGCCATATGAATCCATGTATTTCAATATACTCATGGTGCTGATATGAACAGTCACAATCAAAGTGTGACTGAGATACATCATTCCCTAGATGACGACTTTACAACGAATATTATGGATTAGGAATACTGATCAGAGGTACGGATTTGATATTTTTGGAACATCATGATATCTTGCCGGCATCATTGAAAACTGTTGACCGCTTCTTTCTTGCAGGAAACTAGCCTATGTTTATGTATACTATGATTGTCTTGTTGAATTTGGTGCTAACACTGTTATATGGAATATGGAATAGGTCTTTGGATTATGGACGCGGATCAATCTAATTAAAATTAAATCCTATCTGCTCCCCGATTTGGATATGTCGCTTGCAGGATATAACCGGCTTGCAGTAACGCGAGTGTCAACCAATCCTGCGAGCTCTTCATAGTTCTTTGAAGGGAACATACTGGTAGGTGCTTTCTGGTTGGCTCAGCCGAATCACACGCCAAGCTTTCGGGGAATCCTCTGATGTTGCCGCCCTCCCGCCAGATTGGCACCATAATGAGGGGTGGAATTTTGGACTTGTCCTTGGCGTAAACCTTGGGTTAAAGCAGAGACCATGACGCTATCCCCCCTCCCCGACTGCAAGTAAAGTACGTAAAATGCGGCCGTGATGTCATAAAACTATTGAATATTCATGAGCTGGACGCTCTGAGCACCAAATTCAATTGAAATCAGTAAGATCCTACATAGCGACATATACGATTGGGGAGCATTGATAGGATATTAATTTATTAAGATTCGGACGCGGATATTCTTCAATGGACGACGGCTGAATTATGAATGACGGACCAGACGCTTGTAATTTGCGCTCTACACTGCTAGAACTATCTCCTGTAGAGTCATATGGTTGCTCTTTAGTCGCCGGACATCGTAAATTTGTCCCACCTCTTGCATATCGCTCCAATCCATAGATCCTATACAATTGATGATAAACCCGCTTGCCAGATAAAGAAATAGGTCAAAGTGTCAGTTTGAGGTCGAACTGCCAAACGAGGTAATGATGGATTCAAATCGGCGTTTTCATCATGAATGCCACAATTCGTGATTTTACGTTATTCTACTACAACCCAGGTGGTCTGACAATGTTTGCGGATATAAGTGTGTATAAGGGAAAATATGCCAGAAACAAAATTTGAATTTAAATGTCGGAAAACTGGTTTTGTGTCTGAAAATGCTCTCATGATAACATAACTTTACGCGAATACCAGTAAAAAGTTTGTTCACAGAACAAAACTTACAAATATTTCGAACTGATTTGTTCTATATAACCAGCACGAACAACATCTACTGGTATAATCTGGAGGCAGGCAGTGGTGACCAGGATGGATTCATATTTAAATTATTTTTTTTAATTATCTGTATATCAAAGTACATATTTTTCACCAGCATTGATTTATCTTTTGTAGATTCGAATTCCATCGGCTATTACATTTATATGCCTTTTCATCGATGCACCAATGGTGAATGATATTTGAATATCACGAATGTGAATCATATGCATCGCTCATATGCATTATATCAGTTTCGTATATGAGATACATGCGTGTTTCACATAAAATATGGCAGTAAATACCTTCATCAACCTGTATAATCAAGTGAAAATCTTCCATGGCAAAAGTAACGCGTGCAAAAGTTTGCATGTCAAACTTATAGTTAAGCTTCTCACATGCGTGTCTGATGATGCTGGGAGAGCCAATATAAGCTCACATATAATTCACATGAGCTGCAACTTTGTCTGTGTGAAAAACAAGCAAATTGTGAAAAGGATAATGCAAGTTCACTCATAATGAGCTTAAACAGATAAGAAATGATGTAGGGAAGTTCGATTTTGTCAACTGGGAAGTGAAAACTTCCTTGATTAGAAAAGTTAACTGTCCCTAACGTGTTGTTGGTTGTAGTCGTCAAATTCCACATATCCCTATATACGTTACCAATGATGTTCGAAGCAAATATTTAAAGAACGGTAGCTCCTTGTCTAGACGAATTACCCAAAGAATGGCCGTGGTGAAGAATGATAAATCACTGTCTGATTGTTGCGATGAAATCGCTCGACCGAACAATGGGGCATGTATACGCACTGCATCAGGGCATATACATCTTGCCCAGTAGCATATTCTGTATAGATCCTGTGAAAACTATGACGATTTCAATCAACGACACAGAACATTATTGTTCGTTACGTAATTTACGTAATTAACGTTACGTAACTTACGTCTAATTCCGCGTAACCCGCGGCTAGAGGCCGGTTGAACACCATGTGTTCACATCTAGTGCTCAAATGAACAGTCACAAGAAAAGCGTGCCTGAGATACATTTTGTTCTGAATAACGAATGGAGAGGTATTTTGATTAAAGAATACTTGTCAATGAACTTAGAATAGAACATCAGCATGCCTTGCTGTCGTCATTGAAAACAGTTGACCACTTCTCTCTTGCAAGAAACGCACTTCTTCTTAATTTCATGTTATGCCTATATGGGACTAGTGCTGTATACCGTGAAAGATCATTCGATTGTAGAAGCGGTAATTCTTTTGTGGACGACGGCTCAATACTGAATGTGGAATCTGACATATATACAGCCTAACCCATTGTCTAATCCTATACAAAATCTGTTTATTCTTTATCATTATATTTCCAATGGGCATAGTAGACGAGCGGCGATTGGCAAAAAACGCCTTATTTTAGGAGTAAAATGCACCCCCGTACACAGAGGCAAACTATATATATCATTTGAAAGCTTGGACTCTCTTCTATCAGATGAGGTAGGATGTGGTGGTGAAAAGTATTGCCGTATGCTGAAAAATTAGGAAATACAAGAACAATTGGATTGCATCTTTCTACTTTTAAAATGGGAGTATACGTATTAAAATGACTATATCTTCACTCGTACCAGGCATATGGCAAAATGGTTGATATCAATTGATTGCGCAGAGGTTCTTCAATCGCCTAATATCAAAAAGTATTATGACGTCATTGATCTGTGACGTCACAGAGGGCCATCTCCAAAATACAATTAAATTGCATCAAACGCACTGAAAACTATGTCAAAAGTTTTTTTCGGAGTGAAATACTTCGTTGTTAAATAGCCAAAGATAGTGCCACGGCACTGTAGCTCATCTGTCTGTAACTGGAGAAAGTAGCTGTGAGAAATTTTTACTAAAAAACTGCAATAGATGAGTTTCTAACTGGTGTTGTTCTCCCTGAACACTAAATGATCCATGCAGTTATTTCCTGAGATTTCATGATAAAGTTTCATGGGAAATTCAAGATGCGGCCATATTGGATTTTCGAAATGGACCAAAAAAGGTATCTTGCACAACTGGACCACAAGGGGAACCTGTGTATCAACATACATGCAGTAATATCCTGAGAATTCACGATAACAAAATTTCATGGGAAATTCAAGATGGCCATATTGGATTTTCGAATCGGACAAGAAAAGGTATCTTGCTCAACTTGACCCCAAGGGGAACCTGTGTATCAAATTTGAGAAAGATCAATGCAGTAGTTCCCGAGAAATCGCGATAAAGTTTCATGGGGAAATCCAAGATGGCCGCCTGGTGGCCATATTGGATTTTTGAATCAGACCACGAAAAGTATCTTGCACAGCTAGACCCCACGAGGAACCTGTGTACCAAATTTGAGAAAGATCCATGCAGTAGTTACCGAAAAAACAAGATTTCACTGGCAAATTCAAGATGGCCGCCATGGCAGCCATATTTAAAATCGTATCGACACGGCATGAACAAATTCTGGTGTACTCATTGGGGGGAACATGCATGCCAAGTTTCAGCTTAATCGGCCAAGCGGTTTCAGAGAAGAAGATGTTTACGCACGACGGACGACGGACAATCAGGCCATGACATAAGCCCATCGGGCCTCCGGCCCAGATGAGCTAAAAATGGTTCTTACGTCGAATTTAGTCATCGGTCAAATACTTCGGCAAAGATTTGGTGGGATTACCTTTTAAATCCTCAATATAACGAGCGTCATTTACCATAGGATATTAGGTAAAAAACACTGACTACTGCATTAGAGGACGGGTTTCTCGGATGTCAGCCACCAAAAATAATCTGGTTCCGTGATTTAGACATTCAGAGTCATTTGACGTCGTAGCTGTATATTGTTTTGTCAAACGTGCAAATTAGTTTAAAATTGTAATGGGGGATCGTTTCAAAATATCCACAAAACATACAGGGAGACGCAGAGTGGCACAAAGGTACAAAATTGGTGAAAGAGTGCTGTGAGCATCAGTTTTTACATCAGTTATTTATCTAAGTTTATGACAGCATTAAATAGATCACTGCAATACAAAAACATGTCTATAAACATACCCACTCTCCTGATATGTCCCGATCCCACAACAGCCTGAGTATAGGAGTTTTATTATAATATCACTATAAGTACTCATGTACCTCACAGCAGTTGTTTCAAATATTTTGGGGAGCATAAATTATGTATATCCCTGGAATATCTTTCATCAAGGGCCAAGCCTATAATCCATAAGTACAATAGGACAGCCCGAGATAGAACCCTTCAATAGAATAATAATACTTATTTATTTCAGACACATGATCCATAAATTGAACAAATTAATAATAAGATTGCAGCCAAAAGACAAATTAATAGCGCGTTACATAGATTTGGTGAGACCAATGACAAACTGAACGCGAAGTCTGAGACAAGTAAGAAGTTCTCTGTCGACATAAGTTTGTTCCGTGGAGAATTAATCTGGCGTCGAATAACCTCATTAAAGCTGAGTACAGAGTTAATCCCAAATATGTAAGTAGCACTACAATTGCGCGGGGAGTGCATTTTAACCAGCGAAATACGTTGTTGTATGTGACAAGCAGTTTTTTTCCAGTTACATGACGAGTACGAAGACCACATATGGCTGCAATTGATACTGGTACAGTACGACGAGAAAAGTTGCTTCTTCTCATCTTGAGACACATATAGAACTTTCGAGTCAAAATGTTGGCACGAATGCATAATGTTCTAGTTTGCACAGACATATCATAACTGTCAGTGAGATCGTTGAAGATAAAATGATCAAGATATTTGGCGTTGTCAACGTAATTCAGCTGTGAGCCAGACAGTTTAACCGAGTGTGCTCTAAGGTCAATGAACTTTATTGGACGAAAACACATGCATAAGCATTTCTTAATGATGACGGCAATATTATTGTCAGTGGCAAAAATATCACATATATCAAGTGGATTCTAAAGGCTCTTAGCAGAGGGACTAATAAGGCATAAATCCTCAGCGTGGCTGAAGAAAACTCCGGCTACATTACATCCTAAATTAGACAGAGATATTTTTATCTTGAGTTCATGTAGGTAGACATTAAAGAACAGAGGAGACAGAATTCCTCCTTGGCGAACTCCATTTTCAGCAGAGAACCCTCCGAGAAGGCATACCCACATCCTGGTGGTGATGATAGACGCAAAAGGATGCCATTGCCCACGTGACGCCAGGTCAAGTCTGGGTAATACTTTAACATTGGCTTTACTGAAAACCCCGGAAAATAATTAGCAATGTGGCTTTCAAAATACAAATATCCAAACAATTTTGAAGATGTTAAAGAGGCATTTGCAAGCACAAATCATCGCATGTACATGCCCGTGCATAAAATAATACAGCATTCCAATGCTAAGAAATGGTTCGCTGCCTAACCTCGGCGTGACGCCACATGGATCATAAAGTCGTGTCTCGCCTTTTGTCGTTAGAGACTTCCATCTCGGGACTGTCTTATTAATATTCATGATATATAATCTCCAATATTATTATCTCTCTTATTCTGTTTCGTACATGGTGTCAGGGCAGAATTATCGCTCCCAGAAGATATTTCCGCAGTAGGTATTGAAACATGCCAATCTCAGAGATTTATATGCTTTGACACATTTCATGTGTACGCTGTTTACCAGTGTTATTTCTTCTAATGTCTTCTGTGGTTTTCAAGGTACATAAGGCCCAAGTTCTGTACAGAATTATTACTGTTTTATTATCAGAGGTGTCGGGACAAAATTTTCGCTGATGATCTTTTGTAGGTATTGAAAAATACTATAGTAGAGCCAAGTCGTCATTATTGTTGTCTCTCCTCTGTACCGGAGGTCAGTCGTTAACAGAAGCTAGGAATTCGTATAGGCACGGCTGATAAAGAGTATTCTTACTACTTTAACACTACTATGGATCTCAGCGTATGTCTCGCATCATGCCAGAATCGTTATACGAAAGGCATACGAAGATATACTCCCCAAAATATCCGAAACAACTGCTTTGAGGTACATGAATACATATAGCTATGTCCTATAATCAGGCTGTTGTAGGGTCAGAACATATCTGAAGAGTGAGTATGTTTGTGGGCATTTTTCTGTGTGATATTAAACCCTACAAGTAGGTTTCCAAGAACATTTTAATGTTAATTTTAGATGACCCCTTAAACAGTTTTGAAATTTTCAAGAGATGGAAAATCAGTGACCTGTAAAGAGTAATTTATAGAACACTGTATCCACAAATCTTATTAAAAGTGGTAGATTACCAAGAACATACTGTGCGAGAAAATGTAAATTGCAATAGTAATTATGAGATGACCCCCCTTCACAACGATTATCAAGATAACCTTTGATATCGCTTTAAAATTAGCAAGAGATAAAAAAAATCAGTGAAATATACATATAAAGTCATAAGACATTTGCTGAGGTTAGATGTTTGACAATCTTAGATAAACAGTTAGTAGACATTGAAAATGTATAATTTTGACAGATACTTTCTGTTCACATATTCTATTCTCTATGGTAGTGAGAAACCTTATATAGCCTGTAATTTTCATGCAATGATATACAGTACCGGTGGCAATAACTTGACACAATTATGTGAATTTCATTACATTGAATAATTTAGTAAAGAAATCATAATTGTGTATTTAGAAAATATTTCATTGGGAATTTGGAGAGGACTCCCGAGTGACGCCATGATGCAGGATAGCTTAACAAAACTGTTATCAATCGATTCCCTGTTTAATGGAGAGGGAAGGGCAAACTCACTGCTGTGCATTGGTGTAAAACGAATAAAGTTCTTAACACTGAAGCAAACCCACCCCCTTTCTTTTTTCGTGACGATAAGACTGAATTAAGGCTTTTTTTTTGGCAAAACGCCGCTCGTCTAATATAGTGATGTTATAATAAAACTCCTGTAGTCATGCTGTTGTGGGGTCGGGAAATACCAGGAGAGTGGGTATGTTTATAGATAAGTTCTTGTGTTGCAGTGATCTATTTAATGCCGTCAGAAAATTAGATAAATAATTCATGTAAAAACTGATGCTCACAGCACTCTTCGCCAATTTTGTAATTTTGTGCCACTCTGCGTCTTCCCGTATGTTTTTTGGATATTTTGAAACGATCCCCTATTACAATTCTAAACTAATTTGTACGTTTGACAAATGATTCTGAATGTCTAAATCACGGTACTAATTTATTTTTGGTGGCTGACATCCGAGAAACCCGTCCTCTAATACAGTAGTTAGTGTTTTTACCTAATATACCATGGTGAATGACGCTCATTAAATTGAGGATTTAAAAGGCAATCGCACCAAATCTTTTCCGAAGTATTTGACCGATGACTAAATTCGACATTAGAACCATTTTGGCCATTTAACAATGAAGTATTTTACCAACAAAAAACTTTTAACATAGTTTTTAGTGCGTTTGACCCAATTTAATTGTATTTTGGAGATGGCCCCTTTGTGACGTCACAGGTCAATGCCGCTAAAATACTTTTTGATATTAGACGATTGAAGAACCTTTGCGTAATCAATTGACATCAACCATATTTCCCTATGCCTGGTACGAGTGAAGATATAGTCATTTTAATACGTATACCCCCATTTTAAAAGTAGATAGATGCAATCCAATGGTTCTTGTATTTCCTCATTTTTCTAGCATACGGCAATAGTTTTCACCACCACATCCTACCTCATCTGAAAGAAGAGAGTCTAAGCTTTCAAATAATATATAGTTTGCCTCTGTGTACGGGGGGTGCATTTTATTCCCCAAAACAGGGTCCAGCCGCTCGTCTAAGACGATTAAATTTCCAAAAATCAGATGAGCCGGTGACCATGACAAAGAACATGACGCACTGCGAGAAATGTAATTAAAAGACAAAGCAGTTCAGATTTTTATACCCAAACTGATAACACAGTGCATGTTTTTAATGTAACCAGGATTACTGCCAGAATTAAATTCGTTTTCCTATAACAAAAAAAAACAAAAACTCTAACTAACGGTACAAATCAGGTTGACGAATCAGGTGGATGGATGGAAGTTAGTCTTTATCTCGATTATCTCAATATAGACACTCCTCAACTCCACAGATAAGCTTTGTGTTTGGCTTATTTTTGGTTTTATATATTGGTGTAGCAGTTGTTCGTATTTTAGATATATATCGCATATCTGAGGTCACAAACCATGCACCATTGACTTTTTATAGTCTCAGATTATAATCAGGACTAGACTTCGAATCCGGTGAGAGTTGGTTGGTCCTCATATTTGACTGGGGAGAAATGGTTTGTTATATATTTTAAAGTATTTCTGTACTATTCAACACTCAGAAATATCCAAATAGCCTTTTAAAATTTTAATAGGCAAAAACTCCAAGTTTGATTGCCCGCCTCCCATTTTCGCTGTGAGTGTGTCGGTCGTAATGACCTAAATTCTGCCAGCCGTATCTCGAAAAAATCGAAGTGTGTTTGGAGCCAAGCTACCTGGCGTGGTTGGTCAATTGTGACGGCGAATATGAAATATATCGATTTACTACATTTTCAGTTAAGCTGTTTTTTTCAGTGGTTTGTCCTCTGAACCCTTTAGTACCTATACACCGGACAACGCTTCATACTATAATCAGAAGTTGCATTGGGAACTACGAACCGGCAAAATGTTAGTTCAACTGAGCCTAAACCTAAATCAATATTTGATAAGTTTTTACAGAGGTCAGAGAAAACACACGTCACAATGTACTGTCTTACACAATTTACTGGGAATGTATCCGGGATAGTCACTGCTTGATTAGTCAGTGTCACTCTTTCAAAATGAGAGATTCAATCAATTAAAACACAATTCCGTTTATAGAAACGTGTTCCCTGTGTATATACCTAATGATGTCGTCTGAGCTACAATTAAGGTAATGGTATGTATTTTTGACACTACTGAGGGATGAATATACTCCAATATAATTTGTCTTCATTTAGATACTCGCGTCAGATCCATCATCCACAAGTCATTTAGATCACCCTGATATTTCTATTGATATTGCTCGTGAAATTACTAAAATGTTTTCAGGTGAAAGAAATAATATATAGCTTCCTTGTGAAACCGGGAATAAACTCTCTAATCCATGATCGTGTCTTACCAGCAAATATAGAGGTTGAAACATATGTTTCATCATGTCTAAACTACAATAAAACATACTTACTAGTATTGAATTCATTGGACTATAATTTGTTAAAAATTGTCATACTATCGTGAATTATTCCTTTTGTTTTCCATAACTATAGGTTCGACTTACTTATCCATTAGTCCATTTAATCTTTATTACAGTCTGAAATCAATAAATGTGTAAACACTGGCCATGAAAGCTATTGATCCGATATCCGAAATAACAGTAATAATCAATTAAAAATATTGAGATAATCAAAACACTGAAAATGTGTAGTTATACAGTAAATATATATAACGCTGCCCTGGTTACAAATATGATATGTATATTCAGGCTAGCTGATATACTTACAGCGATATAGAGTGGTCCACTCCTGCTCACAATTAAATGTTTAAGACATTTGAGGAGATAGCTCATCATCTTCAATACTTATACTGATAAGTTAAAATACACAGCTGAAAGGGGGACAAAGGCATGAACAGAATAATTAATTTAAATGCAAACTTCCATTTAATAATGCAGTTCAAATTGTGATTGTTTCATTACTATACAGGTATAGCAACCCAGTATAATCATCCTATATTTGAATGTTTGATTTAACGAAAATTAGCACACACCATTGTCACACATCATTGCGTTTGTCAAATTCATTAGTTTTTCTTTAAAGAATGTTATCAGAGAAGTGCTTTGTAATGCCAGTGGTGTTTCACATCAGAATCCTTAATGTACAGACCAATACCGCTCTTTCGTGCATAGAATTTGTTACATTTTTTAGATAAATATCTCATATAAATGAAAGGGATGTGTAGAGGGGTTTTTTGATATAAATGTGTAAGATTTATCTCAAATGTCAGAATAACAATCACTTTGTTTAAATGAAATACAATTGTTTTAAATGGTGATTACCAGGATCCTTTTCTTTCTAATACACAATACACATGTTTTACAGTTTCATATTCACTTCCACTGGAATGAAATGGTTGCCATAGTAATACATTTCTTCATATCCGAATAAAAAGGTACCTACACCTGAAGATTACAATATTCCTGCGAGATTAAATTGTTTAACTGGTTGTGGTTTACTGGTATATAAATTACACAGAATTCATCAATACCATAGATTCTCACCTATATATTTTGAACATTTTTTCTTGAAAACTGGATAGTCATGTAGTTAAACCACTGTTTTGTCGATGAATAGACCACCCGGATGTAATATGTCTGTTGTTAAAGATCTCGACTCTCATTGGCTGATATTTAAATCCTGGTAGATGAATTGCGGTTATACCTATATCCGCCTAGCCATGCAAACAATACAGTGACATCCGTACCAGGATTGTTTTTGTCCACCAGGTGAAGTATAAAACCGAATCGCTGTACTGTACATACAAAACACATTTTAGATATACGTAGAATCCCAATCAGTGGTTGAAGATCTCGATACGCGTTAGAATGTTAAAACTATTATGCACCTTGTTGTTGCTTTTCATGGTACGTATTACTTGTTGATACCCCAACATGATTAACGTTTTTTTAGTATTATTAATAGTTGCTGAAAGTTCAAGATGGCTCTATGAACAATTTTTTCAAAGAGATAAAAGCATTGCAGATTCTCGTAACGCTTGAAAACAATCCCAAGATAAAACTACCCAGTTATGTAAAGGAGATTTGTTCAGATATGTTGGCAACGTTTTACTGCTAAAACGATCTGAACTTAATGTGGTTATTATATTTACATGTGAACGTGGAGGTGATAAAACATAAAATGTTGCTTGGTTAGGAAAAATATGAGGTTGAAAATTATAATGCCTAAATCAAGTATTATAGCGCTAAACAACGGGCACTGTGGGATTTATCACCAACAGGTACCAGCACAGTACCAGGCAATTGGAAGATTTTGCAGAGAGGCGAGCGACTGTTCTGCTGGCGAGTGTTGCAAGGTTTGGCGCTTCCTTCGTGGTAAGCGATCCGCCGAATTAGGAGTATGTCAGCCTCTTGGAACGAGTGGATCATGTAAGTAAAATCACTTAATACAAATATATCTTTATTGCACACAAAACAATAGTGTGCTAGGTCTAAAAACCACAGGAAATGAAAGCAGAAAACACGTCAATGTCAATCAAATAATATAAACGATGTAGGCCTACACTTGAGCAAATGTATGATTAAACAAACAACCTGTTCCCGTTCTTCACTAATTTAGACTGAGCAATTGCGCCAAAGGAACCAACGCGGCAATTAGCACTAGCGAGGATACGGTTCCCCAAGCTGGACACACACTCTTACTCAGTAGCTCGGAGAATGATGGCACCCTTCTATTTAACAAATGTTATGGAAGCACTGTACCTACTTGTTAGCTCAAAATCGAGCTAAGATGACATAAAATAGAACTAGAATTACATGTGAGAAACTTTAAAAAGTTGCCTTTATGAAATACAAGCGTCTAGTCCGTCATTCATAATTCAGCCGTCGTCCATTAAAGAATATCCGCGTCCATAATCCAAAGACCTATTCCATATTCATATAACAGTATTAGCACCAAATTCAAAAAGACAATTATAGTATACATAAACATAGGCTAGTTTCCTGCAAGAGAGAAGCGGTCAACAGTTTTCATTGATGCCGACAAGACATCATGATGTTCCAAAAATATAAAATCCGTATCGCTGATCAGTATTCTTAATCCATAATAATCGTTCTAAAGTCGTTATCTAGAGAATGGTGTATCTCAGTCACGCTTTGATTGTGACTGTTCATATGAGCACCATGAGGATCTTGAAGTACATGGGTTCATACGGCCCCTAGCCCGGGTTAAGCGGAATTAGACACAAGTTACGAAACGTAGCGCCATAGATCTTGCACGCTACGTTCGTATTTGCTATCAGCATGCGATATGTATCGCCAAATTTGAGAAACTTTGAGTGGAGGCGCTTGGTGGAATAGCCCTGTTTTATAAGTTTCTGCAATAATGTTTTGTGACGTTGATTAAAATCGTCACATTTAACACAGGATCTAGCAAATGCTACTTGGCGAGATATTTATACGCCATATGCAGGTCCCACTGGACGATTACTGTCCAGAAAGGGATTGTTTACGATGTCGAAATTGTAATCATCTCTTTTGTCATAAAGTCGACGAGAGAGAATGCTCGCTTCATTTTTGTAGAGATATACTCTGAAAAAACAGTTGTGTACAAAATTGCACATCTACAAAAAATGTGTATCAGGAGTACACAATTTGTGTACTTTTTCTACACAAATTGTGTATCACAGCTACACAGTGGTTGTAGATGTTCAATTTTGTTACAGCGTTGTGTACCTAGGGTACACAGTTCGTGTACTTTTGGTACACAACTGTTTTTAGAGAGTAGATCTAAATAGGATGTGCCTGTAGGGCTATCTGTATTTTCCTTCAAATCCAGTGAAGATGGATATATATCCTTCACTGCGTCATTTATATAGCGATTATCCACAGCGAGAAGATCGTCTATATAGCGTTTGGTGAATGAGAAGGAACGGACTTATAGTCATATAGTCATATTCATAAGAGAACAGATACAGGTCAGCCAACACGGGTGCACAGTTAGTACCCATTGGAATACCTATATGCTGCTGATATATTGTGTTGCCAAATTTCACATAGCTATTTTTAATGAGAAATTCAAGCAACTCTATAAACAAAGAAACATCCCATGGATGATATCTCTTGTATGTAGTAGAGCTAAGGACCAGGTCATTATATGCGTTACAAAAAGTAGCTGACTTTATAAGAACAGGTCATTATGCGTTAGAAATGATTGGTCATTGTGAGTTAGACATAGTCACGTTTCTTACAGTATAATGACTTTATAAGAACAGGTCATACGTTAAGCCCCGCAGGCGAGAGGCACATCCTGAGCTAACGGCATCAAGTGTCTGCTGTCCCATGACATACCGGTAGCTCTCGTGTGGTTTCAGCGCACACGGTGAGCAAACGGACCACGGAATTGATTCCAGCTCCCGCGGAGCACCTTTTTCGAGAACATGCGATCTTTCTTGTGACGGGGCTCGTTTAAAAATTGCGGACAGCGATGAATAAGATGCGTTTCCATTGGCCGATCGAATAAAACTGCTGTTTTGTTGGCTTGCGCTAGCCACACACGTTGAACATTTCGCCTCTCGAGGCAGAAACTATCAAACAAGATAATCCCGACGCACACGAAAGCTATCCTCTGAGCCAATGGCCTCAAGTGCTTGTTGTCTCAGGGAATAGATCTGGTGTGCGGGTAGGTTTTGGTGAGATTTTCGCCTCGCGAGGCCGTGAGCAACATATCTATATTGTTTGATACTTTTTGCCTTGAGAGACGATGTTTTCACCGTGCTCGGCGAACGCAAGCCAACAGCTTAGCAACTTTATTCTACCGGCCAATGGAAACGCATCTTATATTCACCTGATTCGTCGTTGTTCGCCATTTTTATGCGGGTCCTGTCACATGAAAGATCGCCTGATCTGGAAGAAGATACTCCACAGGAAGTGGGATTAATTCGGTGATCCTTTTGCTCACCGTGTGCGCTTAAACCACAAGAGAGCTATCCTCTGAGACAACAGGCGCTTGATGCCGTTAGCTCAGGGTTTGTCTCTCGTCTGCGCTGGGCTTTAGTTGTGTTGCTCATGCACGGCCTCCTAAAGCAAAACATCTCACCAAAATCGCCCGCACACGAGAACTATCCCATGGGAAAACAGGCACATGAGGTCGTTGGTTCAGGGGATAACTCTCGCGTGCGCCGGGCTTTAGAAATAGTCAAGACTCTTATTGTGTTCTGACTTTATAAGAATAGAAATAATCGCGTCTCTTGCTGACTTGTAAGATAGGTCATTATGCGTTAGAGATAGTCACGCCTCCGAAAGAATCATGACTTCATAGCAACAGGTCATTCATTATGCGTTAGAAATAGTCTCGTCTCTTATATGCTGACCGTTTGATAACATATCGTTGTATACATAGCGTGAGATCCGAATGTCCAATATCCAATATCAAACCCACTTCACACAACTTGTATACATGCGTTACAAATAGTCACCTCTCTTATAGTATGCTGACTATATGAGGTTTTATCCTTTTATTTTTCTAATGAATAATTTAGTTTGTGACTTTCAAACAAGGACAAAAGGGCATACCAGCTTTATCATTATATACAAATAAAAAGCTTTCATGTTTGATTTCTCCATGAACATCAATGATATCGCTATTATATATAAAGGCTACATTGGACTGTTGGGATTTTATAGGTTTCACGAACAACCTAATTAATAATTGGCGTGTTAATATTAAATAGATAGTCGGAAAATCGGCATATATACTTCACATATCTCGGCCTCGGCCCATCAACAGTTCGCTAGGTCACATATCATTAAAAGCAGTTGACATTAAAAAATGAATTCTGCAGGATAAAAGTATAAAAAATCTTTCTGTTGGTATTTCAACATCTCGAAAAGTTCTATAAAATTGGGAACTATTTGAAGGTCTAACTATTTCATAATGTGGGGGTTCTATTCGATCCGGTATCTGCCAGCAAGTGCGTTCAGTGAAGATCTTAGAACGCATTTCCAGAATGACGGATGACAACTCTAAATTATCTAAGCCGTGGGAATGGTTGAATTTCTTATGCGCGCGCAAGGTATTTGGATGGCTAATGGTAAATTTAACGATGTAAATTGTTAGAAGCTTCTGATGACACCGCCGTCGTTGAATAAAATATACCTACTCACTAATAATTTTCGCCATTTTCAGCTTGCTTCGTTGATCCCCTGACGACTGCTAATGGTATGGTGGTGAACAAGTGTCCATGTGACAGTGGATATGAGTGCCAAGGTTCTGGTGTCATTGCTGTACCGCTCGGGCAAACAGGTATCTTATTATTATTTTCAATGTTCACTTCTGCTGAAGACATAGTTTCAGACATTTTGAGATTCAGTGTTTAAATTTTCGCTACTTCACGCATTCTAATTAAAGACTTGATTGAGCGAAGTATTCATCAAGAAAGCTCCCGGATAAATTTCGGAAATCCATGCTACTAATATTTTAGATATTTCAAGCTATTACATTCTAAAGAGGATACTTCTTCAATCAGGGCAACAGCATACATATTTGTCACGTTATTATAATACATAAACATTGTTAACTTGAAGGCACTTGCGAACCAGAAAAGAAAAGGTGTTCTACGGCGGACGACTGTGATCTTGAGGAATGTTGCGTGTCCCTGAACAGGCCAAAGGGCAGGAAGCGAAGATCTAGTCTCAGTTTCTGTGAGAAGATGTCGACAACTGGAAACGGTATGCATTTGCGTACTTATAAAGTGTTTACAATCTGTTGACTTGAATACGAGGAAAAGAGTCTGACAGCTATATAACCCGGGTTGGCAAATAATACTCCCAATCTGATAATCCTTAAAATACCTGTGTTCTCCTGGTCAAAAATAAAGGCGAATTGGATAATTCATTACCCGCGTATTGCGCTTTCAATTTCATACTTGGAAAACTAGGAAGCTATATATCGTTGGTTTATTCATATTCAAACATATTTTCACTGGATTCAGCAAATGTTCATATAACTTCAAGTATTTATTTGAACCCTCATTTGCAGTTTGTCTTGTGGCGTACGGTTCGGGCAGGCCGAGTCAAAGTGTGTTTATGTGTCCGTGCGTTGATGGTTTAAAGTGTGAACCTAACGGAGAAAGAGATTTTCCACTGGGCGATTTGGGTAAGCATTGTTTGCTTGGAAGATTTATGTTTCCTGATATGAATTACAGTGCTAATACCCGTGTTAGTTGTTATCCAGACCACCCCCAACTTCCACATACTCGTCCTTTTCTAATTGTCTTTCAAATATTGGATTTGCACTTCAACTTCTTATCTTGACAATTTTTCATCTCTCTGATCTAATCAGTATATCACAAATCGCTCTGAGGACTACTGAATTAGGTAGCAGTCCTTTGGGATAGCCTTTTCTTGATAAGACAAAATGAGTAAAGACAGTTATCCATACCGTAAATCGTTCCAATTTCAAGGAACCTGTGAAGCAAGGGAGAAAACTTGTTCTACGCCGGACGATTGTGGACCTAACGAATGTTGCGTGTCTCTGAACCGACCTAAGGGCAGGAAACGGAGATCCAGTCGTAATGTTTGTAAGCCGATGTCGACTACTGGGAACGGTATGCATCGAATATATTTCCATTTTATATTCTAATTCGTACCTCAATATAAATTATTTACAAACTAACACGAACGCTCTCTTTCATCATAGGAGCAGGTCGTTAGCGATGTTGCATTCGTGCTCGTTTATTGGGAAAATTGTGTATCTGGAGTATTCCAGAAGATGCGGGATATTACAGACGTGCGACATTAAACTGAGTGTTATAGACCATTGTAACGTCATTAGACATCGTCTGTCATCATAGTTCTACATCTGTATCAACATGTTCAGGAATGAATACAGTTATTGCGTGCCTACCGCCGGCCAGAAACAACCCCCGGCACAAGAGCCTTCTCAAGAGGAAATCTGTCTCCCACCCCATTGCGGCCCGGCAAACCCTTGGGAGTAGGGCAAAAAATGACGTTCTGTTCATAATTATTATCATAGCAACTGATATTGTCCAGCGAACTCCTCAAGAATCAATCCTCCAAACACCATAGTCTTTAGTCTTTCCATGGAGCTATAAATCTATAGCTCCATGGTCTTTCTGCATCCTCTCGCCTTGATTGTGAATCACCCAACATGAGGCTGCGCTTATGATATATTACGGCGTACAATCTGAAAACAATCAAAATAACAAGAAACGAACAGCGATACACATAACAACAGACCTATCGCCCTATCTCGCTCAATCTCGCTCTCCGCCCGCAAAGGAATATTAAAACGTTCTTAAAGAATATGGTAGACTCTTCCATAAGATTCGATTTGGTGATGCAATATACGGCAGTAAATACGAGCATGAACGCAATGCTAAACCTCGAATGGCCAGCACACACGTTTACCGTCTTAAATAACCCGATACCCCGCGTTCTCGCAAGCTGAACACTATTCCTTGTTTGCACAACTATAACAACACGCGCAAAACCCCCTCACAAACATAATCGACTGAAAACCACCCGGTGATACCACAAACCAGAACTTAATGTACCCTAAAACCACAGGCGGTCCGACGAACGTAACTCACTCGAGCTTACGTATCGTCAATAAATATATTTATATTCTAATTCGTACCTCAAACGAATATAAATTATTTACAAACTAACACGAACGCTCTCTTTCATCATAGGAGCAGGTCGTTAGCGATGTTGCATTCGACCGATAAAGAAAGTATGATAGCTGAGATAATATAAACTATGCAGTATACACATGTATAATGAACTGTTCATTCTCAAAGTTCCAAATTAAGAGACACTGAATTTCTTGTTTTAAATGATCGTCTGTCCGGGCACAGAAAGTAGAATGAAGTAATTGGCAATTGCTATATCAAATAAAGGACCCGTTAGTCTTATTTCCACCCAGTATACCTGGAAACGACCGCTTTCTAAACAGACCACCTGTATTGCGTATTGATCTAGTCTCAGTTTCTGTGAGAAGATGTCGACAACTGGAAACGGTATGCATTTGCGTACTTATACAGTGTTTACAATCTGTTGACTTAAATACGAGGAATAGAATCTGACAGCTATATAACCAGGGTTGGCAAATAATACTCCCAATCTGATAATAAAGGCGAATTGGATAATTCATTACCCGCGTATTGCGCTTTCAATTTCATACTTGGAAAACTAGGAAGCTATATATCGTTGGTTTATTCATATTCAAACATATTTTCACTGGATTCAGCAAATGTTCATATAACTTCAAGTATTTATTTGAACCCTCATTTGCAGTTTGTCTTGTGGCGTACGGTTCGGGCAGGCCGAGTCAAAGTGTGTTTATGTGTCCGTGCGTTGATGGTTTAAAGTGTGAACCTAACGGAGAAAGAGATTTTCCACTGGGCGATTTGGGTAAGCATTGTTTGCTTGGAAGATTTATGTTTCCTGATATGAATTACAGTGCTAACACCCGTGTTAGTTGTTATCCACAACACCCCCAACTTCCACATACTCGTCCTTTTCTAATTGTCTTTCAAATATTGGATTTGCACTTCAACTTCTTATCTTGACAATTTTTCATCTCTCTGATCTAATCAGTATATCACAAATCGCTCTGAGGACTACTGAATTAGGTAGCAGTCCTTTTGGGATAGCCTTTTCTTGATAAGACAAAATGAGTAAAGACAGTTATCCATACCGTAAATCATTCCAATTTCAAGGAACCTGTGAAGCAAGGGAGAAAACTTGTTCTACGCCGGACGATTGTGGACCTAACGAATGTTGCGTGTCTCTGAACCGACCTAAGGGCAGGAAACGGAGATCCAGTCGTAATGTTTGTAAGCCGATGTCGACTACTGGGAACGGTATGCATCGAATATATTTCCATTTTCTGTCAAGAGGATTTAGTTCAATGCTTTTGGGTATGTTTCAGCTCGATTCTCTCAAAGAGTAGTCCGTTCTGTGACTGTACAACTCACGCATCTCTTCAATATCTGGAAAGCTATGTCTTGAAATGGGGTTCTTGCATCATTTGTAACTACAGTGTACATTAACTTAATGGTGGCTGGCATACAGACATACCATAACGTCTAAGAAGCATTGAAGGTCCATGGGATGCATTTGAGTCAAATCCAATCGAAATAGGCCTATGAGGATGTGGGGATCATGTGATGTTTTGTCACATTAGGCCGTTTCATAGAGACCGAGACAAGCGAAACAGAAAGAAGATATCGCCGAGAAAATGTCCTCTTGTCGTTACGTTTGTGGATAAAAACAAAATTCTTCAATTATCTAGAGAGAAAATACCGTGAAAGCTCACAATAACGTAGGCCTACAACAGCGTCGACGTACGTTTGAAATTGTCTTTAGTTTATATGTCCGTATACATTTTATGGATGCATGAATACATCTGAAACATGACACCTATAACCAAAACCGTGCTTTCAATTACCCCATTTGTCACGTGAAAGTACATCGAAATATCAGTTTGGTTAAAGGGGTCATCTTTTAGATAAATTGACAAATCTCTACTAAAATGTTTACAGAAAAGTCAGAAAATGACGAACTTTCGTCTGCACTGTTTTGCCACCCTTTCAAGGGTTACCTGCTACAGTATGAACGTTTGGTTCATCCTGCTACAGTATGAACGTTTGGTTCATCCTCTTACCTGCTACAGTATGAACGTTTGGTTCATCCTGCTACAGTATGAACGTTTGGTTCATCCTCTTACCTGTTACAGTATGAACGTTTGGTTCATCCTCACCTGCTACAGTATGAACGTTTGGTTCATCCTGCTACAGTATGAACGTTTGGTTCATCCTCTTACCTGCTACAGTATGAACGTTTGGTTCATCCTCACCTGCTACAGTATGAACGTTTGGTTCATCCTGCTACGGTATGAACGTTTGGTTCATCCTCTTACCTGTTACAGTATGAACGTTTGGTTCATCCTGCTACAGTATGAACGTTTGGTTCATCCTCTTACCTGCTACAGTATGAACGTTTGGTTCATCCTCTTACCTGCTACAGTATGAACGTTTGGTTCATCCTCTTACCTGCTACAGTATGAACGTTTGGTTCATCCTCTTACCTGCTACAGTATGAACGTTTGGTTCATCCTCTTACCTGTTACAGTATGAACGTTTGGTTCATCCTCTCACCTGTTACAGTATGAACGTTTGGTTCATCCTCTTACCTGCTACAGTATGAACGTTTGGTTCATCCTCTTACCTGTTACAGTATGAACGTTTGGTTCATCCTCTCACCTGTTACAGTATGAACGTTTGGTTCATCCTCTTACCTGCTACAGTATGAACGTTTGGTTCATCCTCTTACCTGTTACAGTATGAACGTTTGGTTCATCCTCTTACCTGTTACAGTATGAACGTTTGGTTCATCCTCTCACCTGTTACAGTGTGAACGTTTGGTTCATCCTCTCACCTGTTACAGTATGAACGTTTGGTTCATCCTCTCACCTGCTACAGTATGAACGTTTGGTTCATCCTCTTACCTGTTACAGTATGAACGTTTGGTTCATCCTCTTACCTGTTACAGTATGAACGTTTGGTTCATCCTTTTACCTTATATGAACGTTGGTTCTCCTTACCTGCTACAGTATGAACGTTTGGTTCATCCTTTACCTGCTACAGTATGAACGTTTGGTTCATCTCTTACCTGCTACAGTATGAACGTTTGGTTCATCCTCTTACCTATTACAGTATGAACGTTTGGTTCATCCTCTCACCTGTTACAGTATGAACCGTTCGGATTCATCCTCTTACCTGCTACAGTATGAACGTTTGGTTCATCCTCTCACCTGTTACAGTATGAACGTTTGGTTCATCCTCTCACCTGTTACAGTATGAACGTTTGGTTCATCCTGCCCACCCTGCTACAGTATGAACGTTTGGTTCATTCACTGCTTACCTGTTACAGTATGAACGTTTGGTTCATCCTCTTACCTGTTACAGTATGAACGTTTGGTTCATCCTCTCACCTGTTACAGTGTGAACGTTTGGTTCATCCTCTCACCTGTTACAGTATGAACGTTTGGTTCATCCTCTCACCTGCTACAGTATGAACGTTTGGTTCATCCTCTTACCTGTTACAGTATGAACGTTTGGTTCATCCTCTTACCTGCTACAGTATGAACGTTTGGTTCATCCTTTTACCTGCTACAGTATGAACGTTTGGTTCATCCTCTTACCTGCTACAGTATGAACGTTTGGTTCATCCTCTTACCTGCTACAGTATGAACGTTTGGTTCATCCTCTCACCTGTTACAGTATGAACGTTTGGTTCATCCTCTCACCTGTTACAGTATGAACGTTTGGTTCATCCTCTCACCTGCTATAGTATGAACGTTTGGTTCATCCTCTTACCTGCTACAGTATGAACGTTTGGTTCATCCTCTTACCTGCTACAGTATGCACGTTTGGTTCATCCTCTCACCTGTTACAGTATGAACGTTTGGTTCATCCTCTTACCTGTTACAGTATGAACGTTTGGTTCATCCTCTTACCAGTTACAGTATGAACGTTTGGTTCATCCTCTTACCTGCTACAGTATGAACGTTTGGTTCATCCTCTCACCTGTTACAGTATGAACGTTTGGTTCATCCTCTTACCTGTTACAGTATGAACGTTTGGTTCATCCTCTTACCTGTTACAGTATGAACGTTTGGTTCATCCTCTTACCTGTTACAGGTTACAGTATGAACGTTTGATTCATTCTCTTACCTGTTACAGTATGAACGTTTGGTTCATCCTCTCACCTGTTACAGTATGAACGTTTGGTTCATCCTCTTACCTGTTACAGTATGAACGTTTGGTTCATCCTCTTACCTGTTACAGTATGAACGTTTGGTTCATCCTCTTACCTGTTACAGTATGAACGTTTGGTTCATCCTCTTACCTGTTACAGTATGAACGTTTGGTTCATCCTCTTACCTGCTACAGTATGAACGTTTGGTTCATCCTCTTACCTGTTACAGTATGAACGTTTGGTTCATCCTCTTACCTGCTACAGTATGAACGTTTGGTTCATCCTCTCACCTGTTACAGTATGAACGTTTGGTTCATCCTCTTACCTGTTACAGTATGAACGTTTGGTTCATCCTCTTACCTGTTACAGTATGAACGTTTGGTTCATCCTCTTACCTGCTACAGTATGAACGTTTGGTTCATCCTCTCACCTGTTACAGTATGAACGTTTGGTTCATCCTCTTACCTGTTACAGTATGAACGTTTGGTTCATCCTCTTACCTGTTACAGTATGAACGTTTGGTTCATCCTCTTACCTGTTACAGTATGAACGTTTGGTTCATCCTCTTACCTGTTACAGTATGAACGTGTGGTTCATCCTCTCACCTGTTACAGTATGAACGTTTGGTTCATCCTCTTACCTGTTACAGTATGAACGTTTGGTTCATCCTCTTACCTGTTACAGTATGAACGTGTGGTTCATCATCTCACCTGTTACAGTATGAACGTTTGGTTCATCCTCTTACCTGTTACAGTATGAACGTTTGGTTCATCCTCTTACCTGTTACAGTATGAACGTTTGGTTCATCCTCTTACCTGTTACAGTATGAACGTTTGGTTCATCCTCTCACCTGCTACAGTATGAACGTTTGGTTCATCCTCTCACCTGTTACAGTATGAACGTTTGGTTCATCCTCTTACCTGTTACAGTATGAACGTTTGGTTCATCCTCTTACCTGTTACAGTATGAACGTTTGGTTCATCCTCTTACCTGTTACAGTACGAACGTTTGGTTCATCCTCTCACCTGTTACAGTATGAACGTTTGGTTCATCCTCTGAATGAAAAATCGCCTTTTTTGCAGAATTGAACAGTTTTGACTTCATAAACGTAACAGCAAGAGAAAATTGTGTTGGATATACGCAACAACTTCTTTGAATACACATTGCCACGCTCAGTACCTTAATTTTGGGTAAAATTTAACATACTGTGGTTTTTCAGATTGCCTTGTAAAGTACGGTTCTGGGAGGCCTCTTCAAACTCTCTTTATGTGCCCTTGTACTGATGGTCTCAAGTGTGAATCAAACGGACAGAAGGATATTCCACTAGGAGATCTGGGTAACGATTTTCATACTGCGTGTTAGCTATCTGACATACCGTACATTGACTTTATTTTAATATCACTTACAATTTGTAGGTTGAGTATTTTGCTCAAATATAGAAATTCGTAAGATGGGAAATGCATTCAGAAGAACGAGTTCTTAGACAGTCTGATAAAATGATATTGATTAGCATGACACCCTAGACGTTTAGAGCCTATAACGTTCTATTTCTCTTAACATTCAGCGAATTGCGCAGCACGCAGATACAACAAACTCTTATGTGAACAATTCGAGGGAGAATGTGGAATTGTTCACATAAGAGTCCGAATTATTTGTATCTGCATCGTATACAATTGGTACATAGAGCGGCTTATCGGTCAAAAAGTTTTGTGTATTAAAATACGTGAATGGAATCATTTGATGGGGGTATACTATCAATAACACTGTTGTTTTATTGTACCACTTTCAGGAACATGTTTGCGCCACTGAACAAATCCCGAGAAGACAAGTCCCCTGGTGATGCAGACGGAACATTGATCTCAATATTTAACGCCCTTCAATAATTTATTCCATTATTCCATTAAGTTAATGCTATTCTATTTTATTTATTATGGATTAAAACTTCGCGGTCGCTATACATGTCTATTGTTCTTGTTCATATATTCATACTTATTCAACTTTCAAACGTCTCAGTCATGGAGCTGTATAATTATTGGATCCAAAAAGATGTTGCTGATGACGATGGTATCATCAGGCATAATATCCGCTTCTGAAGGGGTTATAGGTGCCAACTGAACAAACTATCATGATATCTACAGCTAAATAAAAATATTTCACCAAAAGAATTTCTATAAACTCTTTCTAGGAGCATATAAAGTTATTCCTACACCGGCAAAAATGTACCATGCGTGATTGATATGTGAGAAGAATCATGCGTATCATGCATGTGAATCATACGAATCACATGCGAATATGAATTTCACATGAGATGCATGTGTGATTGACATGCGATTGACATGTGGTTATCAAATATGGCAATGGCTAACTTCATCGAGTGAACATCTTTCATGGCAAAAGTAACAGACACAAAAGCTGCATGTCAGACGTTATTCGATTCACTTTATGCAAGTTTTATTGTGGGTTTTCTATAAAATATTTTTCTCTCGTGCATGGTTGATACTAGATGGGGAAGAAGTGTATATGAGTTCACGTATGATTTACATGAGATGACACTTAGCCTGTGTTAATACCAGTATGGATTTCAAACAATCCTCTCACATCTTTAGCCGCATGTTCTTTATATACCACGCTTATTTGTGCTAAAGAATCTAAATATACGGAATAGTATCCTTTTCAGACCTGTCCAAGACGCATGGCATTGTTGATCATGATATTTTACTTTCTGAACTAGAACACGATGGTTTCCGAGGCTTATGAAATAATTGGTTCCGCAGTTATCTGGTCTTATAGATTACAAACTGTATACAATGGCACCCGTTGCCCAAGAGGTATATCAAGGTTCAATTCTTGGACCAACTCTCTGCATCCTTCACATAAATGATATAAGCTGCGCTAACATGCTAAAATAATTCCCTTTGCTGATGAATTAAGTGCGATGTCTTCTTCCTAAGACATTTATTTGAGGAATTCCATCCACGACTTCACAAATCACTTTTACGATGCCCACGTGGTTATGGGGGCCAGGGTTTATGGCGTTTTTATGCATAAATATATATTTTGCCTTAGGCATTCCACTAATAATACGATGTTGCGAAATGCTTCTTTTACGAATTTGGCAGTGGTACCTTGTGAAAGAAAAGAATAAATGACCCCGCATGGGTTAGTTGTTTAATGTCCAGATGGCTTTGGAACACACCCAGTCAGACAATGAACATGCTGGTAGTAACACTCTAGTCTATATTTTGTTCCGGTTACGGTGATTTATATACCTGACTCGTATATTTACATATCACTACCCACTGGTGTTTAACCATATTTTTTTCACCCACATATACACATACACATATATTGAACTGTATTGGTCGCCAGAGGATCCCATCTCCGATCGAAAGAGATTTGACATTTAGTCTTTTTGGCCATACAGCCTTCGATATCTCTGTTTTTTAGTACAAAAGTCATCACCCCTTGTAGGCTTCGTGTTACGATATCTGCACAAGTATCTTATCTATACCTTCTTGTTAATAAAATCAAAAGATTAGCTAGTATAGTCCCAGCGTTGCCTAAGATGACTGGTGGCCTCGAAGGTTTTTCCATATTGATATCAAGTCACATGCAGCGGAAGAATAAATGCAAGACAGTTTCAGTATCTTGGTTGCACAGAGTACATTTATCGGAGTCTGTTTATCCCCCGAGTTTTAAATATAATTGGTTGTAAGTATTCTATGCAGAATCTGGAATTGAAAATATTGCAGATGAGTTTCCCCTGTTGTATCGTATATTGGTATAAATAGCAGACCATACTGGCCCGGTTGTTGTGTCTAACGCCTCTTCCCATTTTCATGATTTTTTTCCAGGTTTCATTTTTGTATTTTTTAAATATTATTTTATATATGAATTTCACGCATTTTTGACTCATAAGTCGTATATGCTGTTGTGGTACCAGAAGGACGTTATTTCCTAGAAACGCCCCATTCCTAATATACTCACGCTTTCTGCTCGGGACGTTATGTACAATGGCGAAATAAAGTAAGAAATGGGCCGATCTGATGCCATATTTTTCCTGAAAGTGTTTAAAACCATGGCATCTTCGCTCAAGATATGACTTATGCGGGATACCCGTTTCGTTGACCAACTAGCCACATCCCTCCATTCTGTTTTTGGGACGACATCAAATAAAAGGTTATAAAGGTTACATTAAGTCTCACTCTAGATCAATGCCCCCACTTGGTACACGTCATAATAGATTTTTCTTATCTTTCTGTACAGCCTTAACACCTTGACGGATCTAATTTCCAAACACAGTGTCCTACTGGCTGTGGCATATTTTCTACCAAAATACTGTGTATGTTTCTACTTTGAACAATTCTCTGTAACCATTTAATTTTCAAGTATGACGCAAAAGTCTGCAGATGTATCATGTCTAGCCTCCGTCATCTTTTCCAGCACTTAATGTTTTACGTTTGGTTTTATCTGGTTTTCCTCTCCATATACAGTTGAATTATATTCGATCTAAGACCTTAATGAATGATGCATCGGTGTCGGGCAAAGTTGAGAACAGGTGTCCGAGAGGTGGAAGGCAAATGTTTAATAATCGTTATTTTTTCTATTGGCGATAAGTTCCTTATAGATCAGCTCCCTAAAAAAATTAATTGACATCATTTTTGCATTATAGCTTTTACATATTGTATCCTTTATATTGGCGCAAAACCATACTCCAAGTAGTTTGAAACCCCCGGGGTCAGATTGATCCTGGAGGCCCTTGGTGGCCGAGTGGTCAAAGGTGCTTCGCTGGTGAACGCTAGCCTCACACCGCTGAACCGGTGTGATGGATAAGAATGTCCTGGTGATTAGTGCCCTTTTCATATCTTTTTATATTGCAACCAAGGACGGACACTTGTCCCCAATGTTGAGAACAGTGTCCTAGCTGGGTTAGAACATATATAGGGCCGGACACTCTTAGCCAGCGGAAGATTGTCAGTTACTTGCCGACGAGCGGTGGTTCTCTCCGGGTACTCCGGATTCCACCACCAACCAACTTGATTGTGACAAATCCCCGCCCCTCCTCCCCCCCCCCCATCGATCCTGTAATGAAGGCAAAGCTTGGCAGAGCTTTCTTTCTTCTGACCAATCCACACTGCCAAATATTTGTCCACGTTTAATCGGAGGTCAGACGAATAAGATAATTGATTCAGGAGGATAAAGTCATAAAGTTGCAGGATCTAGAGAAGCTACACAGTTGGCTCTGTTTTTCTGTTATCGTTTATCACTGAACATTAATAAACTAAATATATGTTAATTACACCTCATAATAATAACCGATTAATTAATATACCACACATTCTCATCTCAGTATAATTGAACTGGAAATCACATATCTGTCACATATACAATAAGGTATCAGGAAACATACAAACATTGACACATTTATTCTATTGCTAGAATGATGATTTGCTATACCAAATTTGTTTAACATGCAGCATGTGCTACGTCACTAAACTGTACTCAAAACACGTGTTTGGGGTTCAGTCTGTTTATAACTGAATAAACCTATACCTTTCAAACTCACTTTGTTATGGTGTATCAAAGATTTCTCCACGTATAAGCGGAAGTCAGATGAATAGGACAATTGATCCAGGATGTCATTGGCTCTTTCTAAAGAGTGACGAGATCCATCTAGAATTAGAATAGTGTTATTCGGGTACATATTTTACGTTTCAGCTCTTCATTTTACTCAGTATCGGAGCTACAAAGAGAAAGTCTCAAAGGAGATCTGCGTCTATCCCACACCCGCAGGTTAAATAGGGTCAGGCCAAACATGTATGAGCCTTTTGAGCAAGTAAAGACCATATATTTCTATTGCACAACAGTATAACTCTATAGTATAATTTTTCTATAAACTTCTCCACAATACGAAGTCTTTTATTATGCAGCATTCCACCGGTACCATTACGAGTCCTGGGATACAATTTGCGCACTAGAATGCATTCATTGAAATTGTATTCAATAAATGTTAATCTTGTATCAAGTAATGCAAAGAATTCACGCTATCATAACGATCTATATTTTACCTCTATTCAACACAACATGGTATAAATAAAAAAGTGTATAAAGAGAACCCGCATTCGTTGAATGAAAAATAGAGGGAACAAGTGTGTACCGAAGAAACTGTAAGTTGGCATATTTAGTCTTATTTGTAATCTGGTCACTCACTGCTGCAAATTTATTATTATTATTTTTTTGGATGAATATGATATTAAGCCTAAACGGTTAACATTATGTTGTTCCTCAATTTATGATAGGGTGATTGTATCAAACTTGAACTAAATTTCATGAAAGTCTATTCATGGTCTGTATATATGTGTTTATAATGGTCTTTAAATTAAGTCCGGATCAGCTTGGTCCGCTTCAGGACAAGCAACTAGATTTCAACTGATGGAAACAACTAACCTGTTTTTGTTCACCGAAAACCAGTGGCCTTGCGGAAACTTAGCGTGATGTAGACTGTAAGACTCTCTGTCAATGTCCCCCGGTTATACGCACCTCGACGTATTTAAATAAGGTTTTTATTTTTCCCTGTTTCTAAACTTATTAAACCATTACTCGAATTAGTACCTCCGTGATTAAACTAACCGGTCATTGATACTTTCACAGAAAATGCACACATTCTTATCGCCTTCTTTCATAAGAGTCGCCATGAAGCATTCTTTAGCTCTACTACATGAAAGGGATATCATTCATGGGATGTTTCTTTGTTTATAGAATTGCTTGAATTTCTCATTAATAATGTTTATGTGAAATTTGGCAAAACAATATACCAACAGCATATAGGTATTCCAATGGATACTAATTGTGCACCCCATTTGGCCGACCTATATCTGTTCTCTTATGAACACGACTATATGCAGTTGCGTTCAAAAACAGTGTCGTCCAAAGCCCGTTCCTTCTCATTCACCAAACGCTATATAGACGATCGTCTTTCGGTTCATAATCACTATGTAAATGTCACAGTGAAGGATATATATACCTGCACTGGATTTGAAGGAAACTTCAGATGGCTCTAACGGTACATTATATTTAGACCTATATCTCTATAAAAATGAAGCGGACCTTCTCTCTCGTCGACTTTACGAGAAAAATAATTTCGACATCGTAAACTATCCCTATCTGGACAATAATATTCCAGTGGGACCTGCATATGGCGTATGCATTTCTCTCCTAGTAGCATTTGCAAGATCTTGTGTTAAATGTGACGATTTTAATCAACGTCACAAAACATTATAAAACACAGATATACCACCAAACGCCTCGACTCAAAGTTTCTCAAATTTGGCGGTACATATCGCATGTTGATAGCAAAATACGAACGTAGCGTGCAATATCTATGGCGTCACGTTTCGTAACTCGTGTCTAATTCCGCTTAACACGAGGCTAGGGGCCGTAAGAACCCATGAATTACAAGATACCCATAGAATAGTTCTAGGGTAAAAGCTGCCTTTAAACTGCGTGCCACTGCTGTTTTGAAATACATTGAATAACTGTTAAATGTATTTCAAGATAAGTGTATACGTTTTTCGATCGGTAAAAGTTAGACAGAACAGTTCTTACTTTCTGCAAGAATCCTGCAAAAAAAATAGCGAGGCCCCTACAGGGGTAAATTGAACGTAGCGCAAAGCACCCTGGGAGAGGATGATCAGTAGTATATAGCCAAGCTCTACCAGGCATTCATTTCGTTCTGCTTTGCGCTTCTCCATTTAGCGCTGTAAGGGTCTCACGGACTGTGTCGGAGTTGACCCGAGGTCATCTGTTGCCACAGTGAACGAACATGGCGACCGTCTCACTGGGCGAATTGATATCAGTCGCTACTCACCGATATATATTCCCGCAGCATATAGTTCTAGGGTATTTTGTCAAAAAGCTGCCTTCAAACTGTGTGAAACTGACGTTTTGAAATACATTGAATAACTGTTTAGTGTATTTCGAGATAAATATGCATTTTGTGATCAGTAAAACAGTCAGATAGAACAGTCCTTGGTTTTTACAAGAATCCTGTAAAAAATGGCGAGACCCCTACAGGGGTAAATGCAGCGTAGCGCAAAGCACCATGGGAGAGGATGGTATATAGCATGCTTTTCGAGTTAACTTTCACCCGGATGTAGAGGTCATTTGGGGCGGAAACGAGGCGGAGAGGTCAAGTGCACTATAGTTCCGGCAGAATGACCAAAAAGCTACCTCCAACACAGGAGAGTTCCAATTGTTGCAGGGAATGTATTCCTCCGCGGTGATGCGGTCCTGGCGGTGATGCGGTCGCGGGAAAAAGCTTCCGCGGAGAAAAAGTAGTCCCTAGATAAAATGGTCCGATTGGGTCGAGTGAGGTATCAAAGTGAAGCATTCGTGAAGGGGCATCTCATGGGCTGGGTGTGGGGTTGAAATATCGGCATTCTGCGCATGCGCGGTGGTCCAAGGGTATGAAAATAGCCGTTTTGGAGCTAGGGGAGTCCCTAATGGTCCAATGGGGTCGAGTGAGGTATCAAAGTGAAGCATTCGTGAAGGGGCATCTGACTGGACTGGGTGTGGGGTTGAAATATCGGCATTCTGCGCATGCGCGGTGGCCGAAGGGTATGAAAATAGACGTTTTGGAGCTAGCCCCTAATGGTCCAATGGGGTCATATGAGGTATCAATGTGAAGCATTCGTGAAGGGGCATCTGATGGGCTGGGTGTGGGGTTGAAATAGGGTCATTCTGCGCATGCGCGGTGGCCAAAGGGTATGGAAATAGACGTTTTGGGATCTAGGAGAGCCACTAATGGTCCAATGGGGTCATATGAGGTATCAATGTGAAGCATTCGTGAAGGGGCATCTGACTGGACTAGCGGCTCGAGCGTTGTCACCATTCTGCGCATGCGCAGACAGGGAATTGTGGGAAAAGGTTATGGAAATAGACGTTTTGGGATCTAGGGGAGTCCCTAATGGGCCGATGGAGTTGTATGAGGTATCCATGTGAAGCCTATGTGAAGGGGCATCCAGTCATGGGTGGGTGCATGTAAAATTTTTCCTGAAAAAAACCCCGGAACACGGACTTTATCGAAAAATCCGGGAAAATGCCTATATGGGGTATGGGGGTATATAGGTCGCCGGGCTTATTGGGACTTGCCTATCAATAGAGTTATCTCCCCCTAGTTCCAGGGTGGGTGTATGTAAAATTTTTCCTGAAAAAATACGGAACACGGACTTTATCCTAAATTACGGCAAAATGCCTATATGGGGTATGGGGGTATAGGACCATCCTGGGAAACCTACTTCTCGACATTTGCGGTATAGGTTGTGGGGGTCTCGTGTTCTTAGTCTCGTCAAGACAAACATGATAGGAAGTGTCGCGGAGCGAATCGTTGAAATTTTTGGAAAAAGTTCAGGGAGACCCATATAGTCCCATACTAGGGGTATAGGACCAATGTTTGTCCCACTGGGAAACCTACTTCTAGACATTTGCGGTATGGTTGTTTGGATCTGTTTTCTTAGTCTCGTCAAGACAAACATGATAGGAAGTGTCGTGGAGCGAATCGGTGAAATTTTTGAAAAAGTACCATACAGCCCATATAGACCCATATAGTCCCATACTATAGGGGTATAGGACCAAT
Source organism: Hanleya hanleyi (assembly GCA_036873755.1). Classification (NCBI taxonomy): domain Eukaryota; kingdom Metazoa; phylum Mollusca; class Polyplacophora; order Lepidopleurida; family Hanleyidae; genus Hanleya; species Hanleya hanleyi. The sequence continues at coordinate 42,564 of JAVTVY010014020.1, forward strand.
GTTTGTCCCACTGGGAAACCTACTTCTAGACATTTGCGGTATGGTTGTTTGGATTTGTTTTCTTAGTCTCGTCATTTAGAACATGATAGGAAGTGTCCCGGCGTGAAACGGTGAAATTTTTGAAAAAAGTCACCGAGGCCTGGGTAGGCCCATAGGCCTATACTGCATGGCTATGGGTGTATAGGTCCATACGGGGTGGACGTGTTGGGATCTAGGTGGGCCACTAATGGTCCGATGGGGTCGAGTGAGGTATCCATGTGAAGCTCTCATGCAGGAGCACTTGACTACACTAATGGTTCGTCCGTTGTCAGTGGTCTGCGTTTGCATTTTTGTGGGTGTGTGTGTGGGTGTGTTTGGGTTAGAGATGGGCTATTCACGGTTCGAATGGGTCGTGTGAGGTATCCATGTGAAGCCTATGTAATGGAGCATCTGATGGCGTGGATGTGGGGTACAAATAGGGTCATTCTGCGCATGCGCGGTAGCCAAAGGGTATGGAAATAGACGTGTTTGTGGCCTAGGTGGGCTCCTCATGGGCCTATTGTGTCGAGTGAGGTATCCATGTGAATCCTAGGTGGGGGGAGCATCCACCTGGGCTAACATTCACGTGGTTTGGTGGGTCTGCGCAAGTGTGTGACGTCACTTCCGGTTTTATGGTGGGTCTGCGCAAGTGTGTGACGTCACTTCCGGTTTGAGTGAATGCTCAAACACTACCTCCAACTTTCCCGGCCCGCACCCCGGCCCGGCCCGCCCCGGCCGCAGCGCGCGCGCGCGCGTCATCACCGGCAGTGCGGGGTTGAAATATCGGGAGAGGTTAAATCGACAACATAGAACTTATAGTAATAAACTTCATCTATACGTGTTGGACGAGTCTTCACTCACCGTCTTCCTTTACACGCACCTCAATGAAATGCCCACTCCAAACCTAGACCAAAACACGTACTTGGTCTGTGGGCTGATTTCATTGGCTCTCTATTTTACTATAGTACTCTTGCATTCTAAGATTGATGGGTTACATTTTGGCCCCATCCTACACCACTGATTTCAGTTTGACTGAATCTCCACATTGGGCATTTATGCATTATGAATAAAACACACAAGACAGGGGTTTTTTTGGTGAGATCTCATTTTTTTTATTCAGTGAACAACAACAACGTGAGAACAACCACGTGAAAACTGAAGCCCAGAACAAGGGGCTTGTACATTGAAAGAACTGAAGCCCAGAACATGATGAAAGTCATGTTAGGATTCTGTTTCATCCGTTGTAATACCAGGCCAGCTTGTTTCTTGAACGATGCAGGTACACTCTTCAGGACTTCGTCTTCCACCCACTGTGGGGCTGTGGGGGCTACCCCTGGTAATGGCGGCTGTTGGAGCGGTGCTGCGGTCGGCGGTGTGTCACGTGGTGGTGGTGGTGGTGGTGGTGGTGTTGGTGGTGGTGGGGTAGAGAGGGTTTTGTATTGGTCCATGAACGTCATGTACCGTTGAAGCGCCTCATTGTACCGTTGTACTTTCTCACTGTCGCTTAACCCCGGTCTCTGTAAGATCTGTTGCATCTCTCCATCGAGGGTGTTTATGGTCTTCACCGTAGGTGGGACAGGGTAGGGCGATTGGAGGTTTTGAAGGAATCGTGGTTCGACGAGGACCATTTTTTCGTGTGGTTCATTGTCGGCCGAAGAGTCCACCCAATACTGGACCCAACACGGAAGCGGCCAACGGTGCTAAGATGGCCCCGAGAAAGCCGCCTATCTGTAACACCTTTTTCTTTTGTGTTTGAGGGACCCGCTTCTGGACTAGGGTTCGGAGACCTGTCTTATGCTTGGCCAACTTGGTCTTCTGAGCCGGAGTCAGTGGTACGTTGCCTTTTAACAGGTTGTACCCGATCTCGCACAGACAGCGTACAAGGTCAGGGTCCGCACCGCGTACAATGGTTCGGACCAACTCGGGTGGGGCCGTCTTCAATACACGGAGCGTCGGGGCGTGCTTCCGTACTCGCGCAGACATCATGTACAACTAATGCCAGAACCCACAACTCTGCCCTTTTATCCACCTCAGAGAACAGAGACAAAGTCAACCATGCTGTGGTATTCATTCTTTTTATTATCTCCATCATCAAACACACACACTCCAGCTGGGGGCGCCACTGTGGGTGTGTTTACATTATTTTTGCAAGTACACGTGGTGGGTCTCTCCGGGAAAGATGCCGGTCCGTAGTCGAAGGTGGTCGGGGGTGGCTTGCTTGAGGTCGAAGAGCATATACCCGTGCTGAGGGGTTGTGGCATCTTTAAAGGCTTCCAACGCAAACGGTGTGCGGCCGGGATATATCTGTCTCGCCAGGTGCAGCAGTTGAGTGGTATCTCTCGGGTTTTTGAAGACCACCAGGTAGTGGGCATTTAAGCTGATGTTCCGATGTTCTTTGTTTTTACTGAACAGATTCTGCACAATGTAGATGATGCTGAGCCGTCGATGGTGGCTGCCTTTGGTAAAGAGTTGGGTGACCCGCGCATCCGTCTCCGCCATGAGATCATCCAGAACCACCAAGGTGTCGGATTCCAAATCGGCCAGGTTAGGTAGGCCTTCCACGAACGTGATGTGGGGCATTGCTGCATACGCTGCCTGCCATTGTCCGTAACACCACACGACTCGGGCAATGGGTGTGGTGATCATGCTGTCGGCGTGTTGAAGGAGCTTCCGGACGAAGTGCGTTTTGCCGGAGCCCGTCGGTCCTGCGATGAGACACGTGAAGGGATGCTGCCAACGAGGGTCCATGGTTCGAGGTGTATCCGCTGTCGTGGTAACCCGCTCTTGTAAATTTCGTACGAGTGAACTGGAGTGGTGGTGGTGGGTACAACGTCGGTCGTCGTTGTCTGTTCACTGCGAGTGATGATGGTGGTGGGTACAACGTGGGTCGTCGTTGTCTGTTCACTGTGAGGGATGAAATCCGGTGGGTCTTCAGACGTACTGGGTGTACTTGGTGTAGATGTTGAGCTTGGTGTGGAGCTCGACGTGGCTTGTACACGGGTGTGGTGGTGACTGGGCTCGATACGGGGTTGACTGGTGCTATCTGTAGACTGGTTTCACTGATGGCTGGTGTTCTCAGTTGGTTAAGTAGCGTGCTGACATAGGCTACGTCGTAAAACATACCTCCGTACAACACAATCAACAGGGTTAGCACTATCACCACAAAGCCCACTTGCGCTTTGCGCGTTTTGGGAGACGCTGTGTTCAGAGGCAGCTGCTGTTTGTCCATAGCACTGTGGTCGAACGTGGAATGAAGGATGACGGCAGTGGTGTCTGGCTTTATAGTCGTTTCACCTGGTTGGCAGCGACCCAGGAATTAAAGGAACTGGGCCAGCCTTGCCATTTGACAAAATGAAACAGTTTGCCACGTCGACGTTCCGTTTTCAAAATCTGCTCCACCGTGTAGTAGTCTTGCTGTGTTTTTTACGACAGGCTGTAATTCCGTCTCGTAAAACGTCCCTAGCAACGGTTCCCCTTGAAGATCTTCCAGTTCATAGACTCGCTGCTGTCGGGGTAGGCGCCGTTTAATCAGGAAGTGCTCATCGCTCCAGTTGGGCAAGTAACTTTCCTCAAATTGACCTTTGACTTTACTGATCCGTACAGGGTCCCCGACCTTGTACACCGCCTTCGGCGTTCGCTGCGATGGCCTGGGGTACAAGACACGCCGGACTTGGGCTTCATTGCGCTGGGTCACGGTAATGGGGGCTCTCTCTATACTCCGATGATAGGCTCGATTGTAACCCCTCACCAGTTTCGGGAGAACATCGATGTACCGCCTTGTATTCTTGTAGGTGAAATATTTATACATACGGCCTTTGAATGTCCTGTTGAACCTTTCCACCACGGAAGCCTTGGTCTCGTTGTACGTATGGAAGAAAACACCTTCTGGGCTTTCAGAAACTGTTGGAACGGTCTGTTGAGGAATTCCGTGCCTTCGTCAGTTTGCAAATACAAAGGTTTGCGCCCGGTCTTGAAGATGTCTTTGAACGCCGCTATGAGATTCGCCCCCGTTTTCGTCCGGATGGGTACCACCCACGCATACTTGGATAGGATATCGATGCACGTCAAGATATTCCCATTCCCATCGTTGTGTTTGGCAAAGGCGCTCATATCGACCAATTCCGCTTGCCACTGGGCATCTATTCCTCCCACGATGACCCGGTTCCATAGAAAATGGCGACGGACAGATCGATGTAAGGTATAGGTGTCTTGTTTTCTTAACCAATCTCGGACTTGGGCACGTTGTATCCCCTGGGGTTTGGCCGCTCGATAGAGAGCCGACAATGCACTATAGGCCACCGGACTGTCGGGACTGTAGTATAAGTTATCAAACACCTTCTCCCAGCGCTTCATGGTGGCACAATGATGATGGACCCTGGCTCTATCGTTTATTTATAACGGGTATATCTTGGGCCGGAGTTTCTTTCTGATTTTCTTCATTGGCTTTCACAGTGTCCATGGTCAATGACCAGTCCAACTCGTCTGATGACCGCTTGATAAGCACTTGATCCACATCTACCACGGCATCTTCCAATACAGACCATAGATCAGGGTGAAGGGTAAAATGCACTGTACCCCCATCTAGCCGAGCCAATTGAGCAAAGAAAGGCCGCGTCGGATGTACACATCGTGACACAAGTGGATGAGGTCGCCGTCCAGTTCACCAGACAACACCCGTTTGAATTTGGTCCAGCCCTCCCGGGACAGACGAATGTGGGCCGGGCACGGTTGTGTAGGGTCCGCATCGCAGATGTCTCCCACCTCCTCCATGATATCGACCGTATCCGCATACACGTGCAGGAAAACCTCGGGGGTCAAACTGAGATACGCCAGTATTATATGCTCCGTCATGGTCAGTACGTGAATGGTACCAGATTTGACTGTCTCTCGTATTTATAGGGAGAACCCCGTGAGATCAAAGGATCAGGTGGTCATGTCACTGGGCTGACTGAGTCTAGCCGGGTAATCAATGGCATCGTCGTCTGGTTCATGGCTAGACATTTGTTCATTGGGTTCTGCCGCTGCTTCTCTCAGGGCACGAGCCCACTCCAACTCGTCTGCTGACCGCTCGTCCGGTGTAAACAGCTGGTCCACGATAGGCACCACTTTCTCGAAGGCTATCCACAGATGGGGGTCTAGGGTGAAGCTTCGCGTAGGGTCTTGGTAGCGGCCCAGGCGTGGGAAGAAGGGTCCACGGTATACGTAGATGGCATTGTCTATGTGGATGAGGTGTCCATCGAGCTCGCCGCTCAACACCCGTTTAAATTTGGTCCAGCCGTCACGGGGTGTAGCGTAACCGTATTCGATACGGTCTGAGCGGGCGACCAGCAAACATCTCCACGGTCTTCCACGAGGGTGACTTTATCTTCACAGACGTGTAACCCCACCCGGGGTGTAAGGGGAAGGATGGCTCGTAGAACTGGTGACATGCTTGCTCAAATGACGATCGTTGAATGACACACACTCTGTCTGACCCCCGTATTTATAGTCAGGTGCCACTGTCAATACCACAGCGCCAGGGTCAATAGGGCACAGACTATTGTGAGGCCAACCAGCCGTCGCTGGTTCCGGCGTGAGCGCTCGTGGTCCATAGCCCGAGCATCAAGGATGGCTGTCATAGTCCAGTAGTGGTGAGTGATGGCACATCTCTCCATCGAATGCACTCTGTCGAGGACCGCTTCTGTGAACTCGTTGAGGATCTGGCGTCGCCCCTCGTTGTCGTCGCCATCTGCAAACATGGACCGGACCACTGCTCGGTAACCCGTGAGTGAATTAACCACGGTGGCATGCTGTAAAATGCGAGTCGCATAGGGCTGGATCTCCGCCATGGCTCTGCAACCGTAGAAATGAAGGTGTGGGATCCAGAGGGACGTGTTTTATAGACCAGGTAACACATGCGCGCCTAGACGTCGGGTGTAGTCCGTGATACGCACTATTCTGATGGCTTAGTCCAAAAAAGAGAGCAACAACAACACAGATTACAGATCAATCCTTTTATTATGCGTGAACATCATAGGAATGCATGTACTGACCTGTCTGTGGGGGTTTTCCACAATGGCGTTCACCTTCGGGTCTTTCCGGTCAACGTATTCGCCATTTTCCCACAATGGCGGTGTATCCGCCATTATCCGCCATTTTACCACAATGGCGGTGTATCCGCCATTATCCGCCATTTTCCCACAATGGCGGTGTATCCGCCATTATCCGCCATTTTACCACAATGGCGGTGTATCCGCCATTATCCGCCATTTTCCCACAATGGCGGTGTATCCGCCATTATCCGCCATTGGGCACTTCACGTCTGCGCCTGCATTGGGGTATATGAGGGTCTTTATGCGCGCGCGCCCGCAATGCCGCTCAGTCGTACACCAGTCTCGATCCTCGAATTGGGGTAGAGTGTGCTAAAAATAGATCACCAGCTAGCGTGCTACAAAAGGAAAGCGGCCTTGCCGTTTCATCAGACACTCTGTCAACCACCAAGATGTTCACTTGCACAACTCGCCAGAAGCAGTTTACTCGCCCAGAAGATTTGCGACGCCACGAGGCCTCCATCCACAACGGTACACTATATACTTGTATAACCTGCGCACGGTCATTTAATCGGGAGGATCATTTACTGCGCCACGAACGTTCATTCCACGAGGGCGCGACGGAACAATGTAAGGATTGTGGTCAACTCATCAAACGACGCAGTCAGTTAAAACGGCATGAGCGTTTGATTCATGGTCCGTCACCACGGTTTTGGCGACAACTTCCTACTGAAGAGGAGCCGCGGAAGGTCAGACCCACTGAAGATAAGCCCGGGAAGACGAACGCCACTGGTGATGCGATGACGGAGAGCCCGCCTATACCCAAAGTTGGGAAGAGCCTGGATTTCCGGCCGGACCCCACCGTTACGCTTTCGAGTCATACGTCATACATCGAACATTTTCTGGACGAGCCCATAAATGTTCCTAGCGATCTCTTACCCGAAGATCATCCAGAGAGTGACATCTCTCGGCGCCATTGGTCCATGACACGGCACTGTTTCCACCGTCATCGCCCTATTCAAGATATCTACAATTTCCCACTGACCAACCGCACCCGTCCACACAGCTACGTGGAAACCATCTTCAATGACCAACCTACGGCCTTCACATTAAATGTAGCATTTGGGTACATCTTATGCCATAAGATGACGGGTGAATTGCGCTATTTTTATTCCAGTGCCATCAGCCCAGTGTACGACCAACCGTTTACCATCATTAACCGGAGGTCACTAGAGATGATG
>JAVTVY010014021.1:0-50531 GCA_036873755.1 Hanleya hanleyi
GTCTCCAGTGACAGGTATTCAATAATATTTTTTTTTCTTTTGGTGTTCAAAATATATTTTTGACAAAATTCATTCAAAACAACTGCTAATTACATGTAGTGCATGGAAAAAAAGTGTCATTAATTTATTGGTAGCTTACATCATGTAGCTTTGTCAGTAATCTTGAATTACATATACTTGACAATTTCAGCGTCACATGTCCAGGTAGGCTTAATTTTTAACAGTGACGGGTAAACTTTTTGGTCACCTGCCTCGTGCGACAGGTAAATTATTTTGAATATTTCGACCCCTGTACTATAGTGCTTCAAATGTCATATGCAAAAAAAAAAATAAAAAATGAGAGTTACCTCCCATGCTCAAACAGTTACAATGCTGTCTCCCAGTCGCCCCCGTCTCGATGGGTCAGCCGTGGTCAGGCAGGGGTCGGGACTGGGCCTGCTCCCACTCGCCTGGCGGAGGGCGCATCGAGCCGGGATTTCGGCCTGGGGCGGATGGTGGTCGTCGGTAGGAGATGGGAATGAGCCATCTCCATCTGACTGTCCTCCGCCCCTTGGCCGAAATAGCGTCTGGGCATTGACAGAACTTAAGTTAACTAGTATTGTGGTAATGTTTTGTGGGGTTAAATATTAGGGGGAGGGAATCATATATAATCCAGGGATGGGGTTATTACTTTTATTTTATTTTTTCTATTTTTCTGTATTAAATTTGATTGTTAGCCTCGGGGCACTGTGATCAGCAAATAAAGATATTCTATTCTATAAAAAGGAGATGTGATGATGTCACAGATGTGAACTGGAGATAATTAGATAAATAACAGTAAGCCTATATCAAGTAGATCTTATCTTTAAATGTTTAATACGTGAAATAGGGCGAGACAATGACAGCTCAGCTGTAAATTTGAAGGCACGACTGAACCTGAATGGATATTTCATTAAACCAGGAACTGATCAAATATGTTACAAGAGGTACTTTACCAAAATTGTCAAAAAACATGCAGATATTTTGTTACATGTATTTTAATGATGCAAATAGTGCTCAAATTTATTAGAGCGACCAAGTTCTCACATTGGTCTGTATGATAGATCCTACCATTGGTTGGATATAGGTTGGAGATCTTACAATCTGGCAGTATGCATTGTAGAGTATAGAGATTAGAGTACATGATATAGTGACAACTTGATTGTGGTGGGTCCTGCTTTACATTGTAGCGTACTAGTATACAGTGACCACAGTCTGGCTTACATGTACATTAACTTACAGTGTTACTGTGTAGAGTATACACATTGACCATGTGTCACTGTGTCTGGTAAAACAAGAACAATTTTAATAAACTGACACATAATCAAGTACATCAATGTGTCAGAGTACATGGTGTGGAAATAACACTTCACATACATGTAGTTCAATGACTTCAGCATGTTTAGAAACTCCCAGCAATATAACATGCATTACTGGTTATGAAAAAAGGCTAATTGCCGTAGCTTAGCTAAACACCCACATAGATATATTCAAGTCAGAAACTGTTAACTCTTGATTGCACAGATTTCCTACATGTTATCTTTGCACAAAGTTGTAATGCTGTGATGTTACACTGCAGTACATGCTTATTGTATCAGGCCCAAAAGAAAGCATTTAGTTTCTAGTCAGCATGCAAGCCATTCTTATTATGTGCATCCTATGGTTATGGTTATCTCCCTTGACCAAGACGAGAATTATGAAGTTTGATTTGCTGATTGATGTGATGTGATGTTAAGCATTAAAATATGTATACATAAATGTTGAAATAGTGTGGGGAGATGGATAAGCGACATTCAGTGCAATGTAACACAATTTATTTCATTAGGTTCCACTAAATGCCACTACACTACTTGCCCACAGATATAAACCATCACAATAATTTTGCATGAAAAGGCGGCAGAATGTGACCATTTGGTGGGACATTTAAAGTGATCGTAAACCCCCAAGTAAAGTTTCCATCAAATAAAAGACCACTGCAAACAGTGTCGGGAAATATTTATTGTAATATTTTACAATTTTATTACACAGAGTAAACTGCAAATAAAGCATGGTATTCTATGGTGATCTGTTTCAATCATATTTAGGTCCAGTGACGTCACACTGCCTTAATACATATATTTTAAACTGTATATGCACTTTTGCTTGATTCAAGCTTAAGGTGTGTATACTTTGAGTTTCAATACAGACTCGCTGTTCCAATGTGCAAGTTTCACCAAAATCGGGGAAATTAAATGCAAGATTCAAAATGACTTTACACTTATGAGTTAACATCTCCCAGATTTTGGTGAAAATGCACATTGCAACAGTGAGTCAGTGTTGAAACTCAAAGTATACACACCTTAAGCTTGAATCAAGCATTGGAAAGTGCATACAGAGTTTGAAATATTTGTATTAAGGCAGTGTGACGTCACTGGACCTACATATGATTGCAACAGACCATCATAGAATACCATGCTTTATTTGCAGTTTACCCTGTGTAATAAAATTGTAAAAAATATTTTCCCACACTGTTTGCAATGATCTTTTTACTTGAGGGTTTACGATCACTTTAATGTAGAGGACTTGAAATTCAGAGCTTCTCTAAGAAGAGAAATACATGTCACTGCAACAGAAACTAAATGTTTTTTTGGCCTTATTGATAATGAATAAATACAGTTGATGATGTTTCAAAATGAATAAAAGTATGAGTTCATTCCGAGTATATGGGTTTCTTCCAGTTTACTAGGCTGAGCATACAGTGACTATGTCATTAACACGAGGGACGAAACTAAGTGGCATTTCAAATTGCAGAATACGAAATGTTTTCAGCTCTCTGATGACCTGTTCCACCAAGATCCTAAGGTTACCAATCCGTTTGGTTTTGCGAACACATGCACTTGTCATCTATGACTGTCCTCTGCGCCCTGGTGGCACGTGTAGCGATAAACACCTGTCTGCACATTCCTCCTGTATATTGAATCCTTTGTCAGCTATAATCATTGTGTAAGGGGGCACCTGATCCAAATACGAACTTTATAATGTCAGTGCCTTGTCACTTATTCTCCCAGTGTAAGCTTCTGATGTGAATATGATAGTTCCATTAGGGGCTACAGCTATTAGAACTTTAACTGTGTTGTGATGCTTATATTCACTCCAAGTCATACTTTGGAGATAAAGATGTTTCGGAGTTTCAATAAACATCTCGGTACAATCTATAATAGAATGAAGATCTGGTAGATGATTATAGCGAGCAGGTTTGGAAGTTTTAATTTGACCCATTTCTGGCATAAACACTATGCTACTGAGTACAAGAGATAATCCACGGAGCCAGGAGAAGAAAATTTGAGAACAGAGAGCGGTGGAAATTGGGAATCGCGCTCCCAAGTCCTTATTAAGAAGCCCAAGCCTAAGCTTCATCAAAGTTAACAGGAGCTCATCACTAGCCAGCAATATGCGATTTGGGCCCCTCTTTTCACAATAGCGACGTATGCTCTTCAAAACAGTGAACGTGTCTCTCCATCGTCGTGTAACATAAGGCGTTATAAAGGAAAGAAGTCTTTGGAACACTGCTTTACTGCGTATTCCAGTGAAAAAAGAAACATCTTGGTCAGCTTTAAGAAGCGATTTTGATACATCTCTCTTTTCCACGCAAATTTTCAACTTGTGTTGTAAGCCTTGCAACCTTCTGGCGTTCTTGCGACAGCAGCGAAGACAAAACATTAACTCGCTTTTGTAGATGAGCAGTCTTGTTGCAGTAGTGAACTCCCAACTGAAACATACCAGTCAAAATTAGAAAGAATGATATTAGCCAAGTATAGTGAACACCGAAAACCTTTGGCATATAAGGTGGCAGGGTCTCAATCGGGAGATCCGGAACTTCTTTGTACATCGTCCAACCTGAAGAATTGAATAAAGAAAAATTGTAGTACACTGTAAAGTCATATTAAAAAGTAATAGGTCTGTGATAAGACCTACAGCAAAAACCAGAGTCTGTGGTAACAGTAGTTGGGGAAGTTTTCTTATTAAGGGTAAATTAAGTGGAAAAAATATAATTTTCTGATGAGTAGACTAGGTACATTTAGGGTTGGGTCCATTTTACTTTTGCCTAAAACTTTGAAAACTGCTCCTAGATTTGACTTATTCAGATCATTTCTTTTCCAATTGGATAAGCATTCATTCACTTTGGGTAAGCATTCAATTTACATAGTATTTCAATTTAGGGATTCACTGCACTCATCATGTCCCTTCAAAACTCAAGTTGGCATGGTTGGCAAAAACACTGATTTTGTCAAATGAAATTGTCCAAAGTACTATGACCATCAACCATAAAAAAAAAAAAACTACCCGTCATGTGCACAGAAACAATTTAGCAGATGAGGCTCCAGCTCTGGCGAACAGATTACAGAAACCCAAATTAAGAACAGAAAACAATGCAATCTTACCTCCAGTTTTCCTTCGTTTCACTGGTGTACATGTAGTTTTATCCCCAAAAAGAATTCTCCTAATCCTCCCTTCAGCCCCATCATAGCCTAAGTGAAGTGCGGGGTATGGATTTGGTACACTTAGTTAACCATCAACAAAATATACGCTACATACACGTGAATCTTTTGACAGTGACCAAAGATGACCAGATTGATCCACCCGGTTCACCAACATTTCCCATTTCTGGCGAGCGGCATTGTCATGAATGCTTGTTGGAAATGGTATCAATCTGAAACATAAAACAAGCATTCTCTTCAAAAACTGGCACGGCGGATATATTTAGGAACATCAGCTGATGAAAAGAGACAATTTTTTTAAAATATCGAATACACCAACAGGATTCCTGAGGAAGCCACTTCCTCAGATTATGTGTACATAAGCTTTGTGTTCAATACAAGAATAATTTCTACACCACCTTGCAAATTGCAAAAGTAATAAATATATATGGATTACATATTACAACAATGTACTTACACCACTCGCAATGGATGAAAAAAGCAATGGGCTCCTCTTCAAACACAAAAAGAGAACAAAAACAATAACTGAAGAAGTAAACTTTGAACAGTAGCATGCAATCTATTGCACAGATAAACACTTCTAATAAATGGTAATCACTACCTTAAAAGAACAAATTTTATTTTTGAATTGACCTCTGCAAATATCAGAAATGAAGGATTAGCAGCAGGCATTTTTTTCAAATAAGATTTGCCTACTTATTCCAATACCCAGATTCCATGGTGCAAATTTTTATTCTAGTAGTTTGTTCGAAGAATCAGTCTCAACTATATATTAGGCCTATAGGCCTACTTTCACATTTATTAAATATTATGAGAAAAATGCCTGGCACATACACATTCTCGTATAATTAAGAACAGAATTAAAAGCAGGAACAGCCCAATTTATCTTTTTCCCCGTGAAATGAAGCCAAGTCAACGGAAAACGAATCAAATCCGCAACAATCTGACAATAAAAATCAATGAAGTTGTTGTTGTTATTGAACTAAAAAATAATTAAATCAAACAATTTTCCGTCTCACTTGAAAGGCGGAGGACATCTACAGCTGGATTTGAGTCGATAACATCGGCATTGGAAACACCAACCCCTCTTCCATTTCTTCAGAACATCCCCGCTGTTATGACAACCTTTTACAGCACAAAATAAACCCATTATGAAACGGGCGTCAACTACAAACCGGAAGTGCTTCACGTCGAAGTCCCAAGGGAGATAACCGATCCGTGATTTGCGTGTTGGCGCGCGTACCATAAATCGGTGTATTCAATTCAATTGAATTTATTTGAACTTTACATCCATTAAGGACAGTGTACAAAAACAATAATCAAAATGACAGTAACACTTTAAACACATTTGCTCCATATAGGTAGACATATGATGGACACATCCTGAACATGACAAATCAAATTTTGTCGAAATATTGAGACTGTCACCATGCGTTTATTAAGTTTATTCGGAGTTACTTTGCTTCTGCATTATGCCAAGCTTATCAGTGGATCAACACGATATGATGGACAGTCTCCGTTATTAGCTATTAGAGTGTATCCTGTAATTATATAGAGAATGACAATTACTTTGCCGTCAGTATGTTTCTTTTGTGGAACTCTCAACATGTAGATATATATTTGCAAGCACGAAGAGCCATACAAGTGCTATTTGGATCAAGTATAAATTGAAATAATTTGGAGGTGGGAACAATCCGAGTATTAATATCTTGGAAAAACTTTGTTCGTTCTTGAGTATATAAAGGACATACAAGGAGAAAATGGAATCAACAAGGCCTAAGTTACAAACGTTGCATAGTCTTTCGGTAGCAGGATTAGATTTATTTTTGTATCTACCCACTTTAATTTCAAGATAGGAAGTACTCAATTTCAGATACGTTAATTGTTTGCGTAAACTGCGTTGTTTTATAAGTTGCAGGTATGGAGAGAACTCAATTTTTTACTTAATTTTGCTATAAGTTCGTTAATTCGCATCAGTTAATGTAGTAATATCACGAAAATATACATCGAAGACAGATGTCAACATCTCTTTAACCTATGAATAGCGAAATTCGGTTGATTGGTAAAATCGGGTCTAGAGGCAAAAGTGTATAAAGTTTTGTTAACAAACGATACCAAAGATGCTGTTTTGTTAGGTAGATTAAGGTCGGCAAGAAAAGCTTGTTAGGCTTCCTGGAGTTTTCCATGTTACCAAGCCTACCCCAGAACTTTAATAAAGCAATGATTGCATCAATTGAAGATGGGTAAACCCCTAACTCGGCCAGTGGTCATATATTTGTACTTTTTCTAGGAACTTATAACATCGATTTACAGAGCTTGATTGTGGCTAAATTACATGGGGAGTTATGCCAATTATTAAAGATTTTGGCGTGCTAACGGTATAGCCTAAGTAGGACTTCAATTGGAACATCATCTGTCTTGAACAGACTATGCTTAATTTTGTACGAAGAACGCAATGATTTAGTTTTAAGATTCATGGTAGCAAGTTTATATCTACCCATATAACTGAATGTAAGGCCACGATATGTATATTGCTCCTCAATTTCAAGGCTGTTGTTGTTATAGTAAAACTTGAATTTCTTTTGAGCGCTTTTGAAATTCGAACCTAACACCATAATATTCGTTTTAGTATGATTCAATCTGAGCTTCCAACCTTGAAGCACGCTACGTTCGTACTTTGCTATCAGCATGCGATATGTATCGCCAAATTTAAGAAACTTTGAGTGGAGGCGCTTGGTGGAATAGCCCTGTTTTATAAGTTTCTGCAACAATGTTTTGTGACGTTGATTAAAATCATCACATTTAACACAGGATCTAGCAAATGCTACTAAGCGAGATATGTATACGCCATATGCAGGTCCACTGGAATATTACTATCCAGAAAGGGATAGTTTACGATGTCGAAATTGTAATCATCTCTTTTGTCATAAAGTCGACGAGAGAGAATGCCCGCTTCATTTTTATAGAGATAGAGATCTAAATAAGATGTGCCTGTAGGGCTATCTGTAGTTTCCTTCAAATCCAGTGAAGGTGGATATATATCCTTCACTGCGTGATTTATATAGCGATTATCCACAGCGAGAAGATCCGTCTATATAGCGTTTGGTGAATGAGAAGGAACGGGCTTTGAATGGATCGGTTTTTGAAAGCGCCTGCATATAGTCATATTCATAAGAGAACAGATACAGGTCGGCCAACAGGGGTGGACAATTAGTACCCATTGGAATTACAAGCGTCTAGTCCGTCATTCATAATCCAGCCGTCGTCCATTAAAGAATATCCGCGTCCATAATCCAAAGACCTATTCCATTTTCCACATAACAGTATTAGCACCAAATTCAAAAAGACAATCATAGTTAGGCTTGTTTCCTGCAAGAGAGAAGCGGTCAACAGTTTTCAATGATGCCGGCAAGACATCATGATGTTCCAAAAATGCACCTATATGCTGCTGATATATTGTGTTGCCAAATTTCACATAGATATTTTTAATGAGAAATTCAAGCAACTCTATAACATCCTTCTGGTGTTTCGAATAGTAAAATTAAGTCATCTGCGAATAATAAATGCGTAACTCTAAGCATCATATAAAGCAGGAGCATTGGCGTCGTCATCAGATAAGTAGTACTGAAGATCATTAAGATAAATATTGAATAGCATCGGACTACACACAACCCCCTATTTGACTCCGATATGCGAGTCCACAACATCAGATATGCCTTTGTTTTGATAAAATACGAGCTTTTGGAGTATAAATTTTGGATAATGTTAAATACCTTACCAGTAATGTTATGAGTCTGCAGTTTGTGCAGCAAACCAGGCCTCCATACTGTATCGAACGCCTTATTGAAATCAAAAAAACATACAATTTTTTATTAGCCGATCTATGTTTTGAAATCAGTGTCCTAAGAATAATTAGCCCGCTGTTCGAAAATCCTCTCTAAAGCCACATTGGGAGTTGTCACATAGATTATGCGACTCTAGATAGTTTGTGATTCTATTGTTTATTACTGTAAGAAATAATTTACTGAGACAACTACTGAGGGCAATTCCTCTGTAATTATTGGGATCTGACACACCACCCTTTCAATAAATAGGTAAAAGATATGCTGCCTGCCATCTATGAGGGAAGCAACCCGACTCGAATATTAGGTTAAATATTTTTGATTTTTGATCTATTAGATTTTAGCATTTCGTTCAGAACCATATCTGGTCCACGAGATTTCTTGTTTTGAAGCTGCTTAATTGCTTTTGTTATTTCCAAAACTGAAATAGTTCTGTCTAGGGATTCGTTTGGAGAGTATTCACCAGTATTGAGACATTCTTCTATATGTTGATGGAAGTTCACGTTAGGTATTGTGTCAAAATTCAGATTAGTGAAATGGGCATGCCAGGTTTTAAGATTAATGTAAACTGGGAGTGATCCGATGTGTCTTATGTCAGTTGTCTAATCAGCTCTCCGTATTCTCGGGGATTGTTTGTTGACAAACCCTCTATTTCATTTAGAAGTTCACTTCTGAACGCGTTCTTTCCGATGAGTTAGTTTTTTATAACGTTTTTTTCAATAATAGAAAATATGAACTAGTTTATGGCAGGCGATCTGTTGCAATATTCAATTTCTCACGTTTTTATTCTATAAATCATTTTATATATTCGAAAATCGAGCAATTCGTTCAATTTTTACGAATATTTTTACGAATATAAAATATGTGTTCAATAATGTTTTATATTTTCAAATCAACCGAAATATAGTATATATAGCATTGAAAATAAGTATTCAATCATTGAATATAATTCTTCAAAGATCGAAAATAATTATTCAATGACTGAATACAATTATTCAATAATTGAATATAATTATTCAGTAATTACATATAATTATTCAATGATTGAAAAATTATATTCAATCATTGAAAATAAGTACTATGTAATCATTGAATGTACTATTCAATCATTGAACAATTATATTCAATGATTGAATATACCATTCAGTCATTGCAAACAGTAATATTTACATGTTCAAAGGGAATCATGGGATAGCTTTTACTAGACCAATGACATTTTGGCTTACAAACCGGCCAAAAAGGAAGTAAAATGGCGGAGTTCTCGAGTAGTGAAGCCACCTGGCTATCGTTTTTCAGGTCGATACAATCCTTACTCGAAAGCTGTGAAAGCTGCTATGATTATAGCAACTGGGACATGGCTGAAGAAATTACGGAGAGGATAAAAGGGGTACTGAGAACGTTATGTTTTCTGGCTGACATCTTCCAGGCAACTGATTCCGGCAACTCCGAACACGAGAACCACGATTGCTTCAACAGGCTCAAAACACTAATCACTGCTTTCGAAACACTCAAGTCCATTTGGTCTGTCGAGTCAACGCCTGATTACTCTTGTTCGTCACCAGCACGGGGGATTAAGTGGTGTTCATATCACGTCCAATGGACTTCCGGGACGTCCAATATCACACATCGATTTGGAACAAGTTTCTTTTCTTTGGCACATGGGTTTTAATTTATCCAGCATTTCGCGTATGTTCATGTTCATGGTAAATCGGTCTACATTATGGCGAAGGTTACGGGAAAATGGGGTTGAGTTTCAACGCTTTTCCCAAATCTCAGAAGAAACACTCATTGCCACTCAACCCACACAGTGGAGTCGTTATGATGGTTGGCCATCTTCGTGCAAGGGGAATAAATGTTCAGAGAGACCGAGTCAGAATGTGTTTGAGACAAATTGACCCAGCAAATTCTGCACTGCGTTGGGACTTATGGCTAGAAGGAGGTGTTATTCTGTACCGGGTCCGAACAGTCTCTGGCATATAGATGGCCACCATACATTAATACGTTGGAGATTGGTGACACATGGAGGTATAGATGGACACAGTCGCCTGATAGTTTATTTACATTGCTCAAACAATAACCGAGCAAGTACGGTTGAGGAACATTTTGTGGAAGCCATACAGAATTTTGGGTGCCCTTCCAGAGTCCGGGCGGAAGGTGGGATCGGGTTCAGGCAGTTATGGAAGAGATCCGTGGACATAATAGAGGAAGCTTCATTGCTGGGCGATCGGTACATAACTCGCGAATAGAACGTCTTTGGAGAGATGTGTATTATGCTGTTATTCAGACTTACTACTCCCTGTTTTATTACATGGAAGCACAAACAGAATTAGACGTGAAAGTGAACTGGATTTATATGCATTGCACTATGTGTATATTCCAAGAATTAACAAATGTATTCATGAATTTGTGATGGCCTACAATAACCACAGCCTTCGTTCAGAAAGAAACTGGTCTCCGCTGAAGATATGGACAAATGGCATGCTACACACAGGTAACAGACATCAGCTAGCGGTGAGAGACGTGTTAGAGCCACAGAATGTGAATGATTATGGTATTGATCCAGAAGGTCCATTTCCTGATGAACATGAAGATGATGAGGCAGTAATTATTCCTGAAGTGGACATGACGGACGAATTGCAGAGACTATTGTCTGAGAACGTTGATCCCCTTGCAGAAAGACTGGATTATGGAAGGTCGATATACTTGGAAGCTAGGCAAATTCTTCAAGATGCGATCCATGACATTAATCTGTTATCATGTCATATTTGCAGACCTCAGATGATTTTCTAAATTACTAAATCAGCATGTCAGCTCATTGTATATTCCTACCTGTCTGTTGCATATATAGAGGCAGGAGTGTCCAAGTGCTTCCAGTCATTTGCCTTAACAGTACTCGGTCAGCAAGACTGTGTTATCCCATAATTTTGAAGTAAACATAATCAATTGTTGGAAAAATTAACTTACATTGATTGTACTACTGGAGCAGGCATGACGTGCTTGCAGATACGTACATTTTCCCAGACCTGTTTTGCCCACAAAGGGCGAGTATTTTGGGGGCTCGTGACAAGTGTGTTAGGAACGCGGTTTCGCGTAACAATAATTCAAACTTTCAGTTGTCAAATTTCATGCATTTGTGTCGGCATCAACCCATTCAATCATCAAAATATTGATACGTTATGATAAACCATATACTGGTATTGATGTTTGGGTAAACACCAGAAGCACATAGAATATAGTGACATCTTGCTCTATTGTTCTTGAGGTCATTAAGGTCAAACCCCACAAAACTGGATGTATTTTGTCGAGTTATCATTCAATAAATGTCATGCAACTTCACTGGTGCATCATTGGTTATTCCAAAGCAGGGGCCGTGGAGAGGGGGGAGGGGCCGTGGGGGGGGGGGGGGCAGGGGGGTTGGTCGGTCGGTCGGTATGGTCGGTATCGAGTTCAGCCCCCCGCTGCCAAATGTGCTTCACGGTTCCTGTAAAGGTCGAGGATACAGTCCGCCCCCCCCCCCATTAACATACATAACCTCAAACTGTCTCATGATTTACTGAAATAGAAAAAACTTCAGTTGTCCATATGACTTGAAAAATTCAGTTTGTGGTTGTCATTGCATGATCGCAAATGGACATAGCTTGTCTGGATTGTATTTGGAGTGGTGTTTCTCTAACTAGAGCCGTAGGCACTGAAATAGGGCTATAATTTAAATGTAAATTAGGCTGTTGGAATAATTCCACTAACTCTTTGATGTTCAGTCCCATGGCGAAGAGCCATACAATATGTAGTCTCACACATTTCTCTCAACAAGACTCTCTAGTGAATTAGTCATGTTAGTGTAATCCTACACATATATATATTTGAAAAAATAACTTGTCACTGATGGGACAGACATTTATAATGAAACCAACCCGATAAAAGCATAAATAATGTCTTCGCTGCATGTTACCAATATTTAGAGCATTTCCACAAAGTGGATGCTCTTTTGTTTTCATGAGAAACGGCTCCACCGCCACGACTTTAAACGTTAGTATCTCTGAAGCCATTAAATATTTTCGGGTCAGACTTTGTGTGCTATCTCCTTAGGCCTGGGAAATTTGCCTGGTTATGTTTTGATAGCCGCTGCTCACCACTAGGTGGCGTTCTAGTCAGAGCATAGTTGAACCTTTCTGTGACGATTTCATCTGAACAGCTTGTCCGATTTCTTTGAAATTTTATTTCAATGGTCTTGAAGGATAGGCAATGTGCTGAAAAGGTTTTGGTGTAGCTGGCATAACTTTTAATACAAATTTTTCGTGAAATGAAATTTTACCAATTCGCTTGGAGAAATATTTAAAAACTGTTCTATTCTAGGCTGCCAAGCATAAATATAGCATTGCTGACATGCTAATTCCCTTTCGGTGTGAACCGAAGACCATTTTTTAGCTCGTCGTATACGAAGTAGGCGAAGTATTGGGAGAGAGAGGGGGAAAGTGGCGGTGTCGGTTTTTGACATCTGGCGTTAGCCAGAGGCTCTTTAGAATGCTGTAGGGAAATGGACAAAAGTGCAAACTCACTCACGGGATAGTCTTACGCTGCATGAAAGTAGTTCCACAGAGATGAGTTTTGGGGATCCTTAGTGGTTGAAAGGCTTTTGTAGGTCTATATTTAGTCACTCCGCATATATTTGATCCCTTATCATTGTTTTCCCACAAAATATGAGATTAATACGCTCTAAAGTATGGCAGATTGGTATCGTCACTTTACCAAAGCTTGGACTGAGAAAATTATACAGTTTAGCTGGTTAGATGTTTATGTGAGACATGCTCTACCATACCATAGCCAACCTGGCCACCATTGTCTCATTATCACCTTTGCAGGCCACTGTTTGCTTTTCTCACAAGAGCAAGCTGTAACATATCTTTTCCTATCTTGTACTCCACCAGTCAACCTGTGGGATATCCAGAAAGTGTAATACATGTCTTGTCTTATCCTAACTTGTGACATAACCATCATCAACCTTGATGTCCAGCCCTTCTCACTCATAACACTAAATCAATCTCTATTTACCCCTAGGTATAATGTCTCTTATTTACCCCTAGGTATAATCTCTCTTATTTACCCCTAGTTACATGTATGTTCTGTACAAACTGACCTTAATCCTCTGTGGGTATGTAGGCCTAGACTTCATTCCACTGGCCCCTTTTTCCATCGAATTCTCAACAGGTCAGTTTGCAGTTTCAACGCAACACCAACAATACCATGTTAAAGAAGGTAACATATTGCTTTCTTTCTGCTGGTTAAATTAACATGGTGGTCATGGTGTTCATCTGGAATCCCGAACTGATGTATTGGAGGAATTATGTATCAAGATAAAGAGCAAAATTCAGCTATTTTGGTTGAGTCAAGGTTGGATGAGCACCTACAGTAGAGTATAATTGGACGGAAATTAATTGGGTAACACATGGTTGGCGTAACGTGTGCAACTTCCCTCATTATAGGACTACCTTTCAATGTTCCCACAGATCAATTTCACATAAACTACGATAAAAGTAACTCCGAAAATGGAAGTCATTGTGATATAATATTCTATATTTCGGCTTCCATTTTCGGAGTTACTTTTATCCTGGGACTGCCTTTCTTTGCTATGTTCAACTTCATTATGTCGGTACCTTTTAAGAAGGGCCGTTCGCGCCATAAATCCAAACGTTTAATAAATTTAAACGTTTAACTTGCACCAACCAATCAGATGTCATGAATTGACATTTGGAAGACCTTTCCTGTCCAAAAGCAAACGTTTGCTGTTGTAACGTCCAATACATTACACGTTTCCTGTCAAAAGGCAAACGTTTCCGGTAGTAATATTCGAGACTTTTAAACGTTTCCACTTTAAGGGAAATCGTTACCGGTTGTGATCGTTCAGTCAGATTTTTTTATTGCTGCCGCGTAGTCTGTTTGAACCAATCAAAATAACCCTCACAAATATTCGCGCATATTGTATTCCTCATGCCCACCGTGCATCATGTCCTGTGCAAATTGTCTCGGTGCCAAAGCTATTCTCCAATACCTAATTTGTAAGAACGATTTTCATTGGTGAATACACTACATACCGGAAACGTTTGCCAGTGGACATTTGCGCGTGTTGGTGTAGATGTTGGAATACACGCGGCCCGAATAAAAAATCTGGTTGGACGATCACAACCGCAAACGTTATCCTTTTAACCGGAAACCTTTAAAAGACCGAATTTTTCTTTTGACCGGAAACGTCTGAAGTCGCGAATTAACAACTGGAAACGTTTGCTTTTTAACAGGAAAATGTCAGTCCATAACATCTGATTGGTTGGTTCAACGTTTAAACGTTACAATTTACAATTGTTAAATGTTTAAGAAGTTAAAACGTTTAAAGGATGCGTTTATGACCTGTGATTGCATTTTAGCCACATACATTCGTGCCTGTTGTCACCTGTGCCTAACTTGAAATTAAATATATAATTGTGCGTTTATTTCATTACAAAATTATCTCCCAATAACCCAGCCAGCTACCAGATCTCATTAAAGCCCATAGGCTCTAGTTATGTTTAACACAACGTTAGACTCAAACTGGAAGGTTAATGTTTTTTGTTTAGGCTGGCTGAAAGAATAATTTTGACTTCTTTTGGACTCTGAAATTTTTCTGGGTTAATGTTTTTTGTTTGGGCTGGACTTATGCGAAGCTGCATGTTATTGACAAAACTCAAAACGGCGAGCTGCCGGGTTACACATAACCCTTGTTTTAATATGTGAAATTATCAAGACTTAGTCCAATATCTACATTCACAGGCCAGATCTGGGGATTTTGCTTCATCATGTAGCTTCGTGATATTTGTTCATCATTGGGTAGCACTACAGACAGTAGACATATACTGCACAATTTATTGGCTCTTCATGGAGTTTATTATTGTGATCTTGTTAGACAAAGGATTTTAAAGAATTGAACACCGATAAGGATTTCGTCACCCATCAACATAATGCTTTATTTATATTTCATAATGCATTCTTGTTTACAATTCATAATTAAATTAACATTATAGTTTAAAAATGAATTGAAAGGACATAGGTGCTGTTAGCACCGGCATATATGTGGCAGTGGGGGTTTTTACAGCTAAATATAAATAAGTCTAGGTTAAATCACACCCTGCTTGCACACAAAAATGCTAAAATGCGATCAGGAAAAAAAATCTGCCATCAAGTCTGGTGTGATACTGTATGAAGAATTGCAAGGATTTAAGACAGCTTGGCATGCTACCAGGTTTAGTTGAGCTGTTCCGACTGTTTGGTATGCAGGAATTAAGGATACGATATCCTTCAGACGGGATAATATGACCATTTCTGTGTCCTCAACTGCCAGGTCCATAAGGGTATCAAGGATGACATTATCCTTCGAAAATTGACATGGGAGATCACACTTTTTATAGAACACAACCTTGATCGGATTGGATTGGCTTGATTTTTTGGCTTTACTACCTGACCGCCAAGACAGACGAGCAGCCTGCCATGAGTGACGTAGGGTGCTGCTCTACTGGGGTCGAAGATATTTGAAGCTCCAGACATGCCGGTGCTTGACGTTGAAGCGACAGGCTCTGTTATTTCAGCATGGCCAGTGGGTACGGTAGAGCCAAACAGCCTTGACACACTGGATACCAGTGATTGGCTACCGTTTGAGGAAACTGCTCCGACTGCCGTTCCAGCAATTGTACCTCTTGCACTATCTGGTTGAAAACAAAAATCACAATTGAAACCTTAAACCAGTAAGTTGGAGTAAAACTAAGTGAGCATGTAAAACTGTAGAACTGAAGGAAACATGGACGATCACTATCCATTTGGACAAAAAACTTACAATAAATAATTGATATTGCTTATGACATATATGAAGCGGCCATCCATGATCTATCGTACATCATTCTCGGCTTTTGTCACAGAAATCAACAGTTCACGCAGTTCAGTTTGCAATTTGGCTCAATGACGTTTGAACTTCAGAATTCTGTGATATATATTTTGCAATGGATATACATATGATAGACAAATACTGTGGTCAGTGGGTTTTTATTGGGATATAATATAACATTTTTGACAATTTTTCTATAAAAATTGACATAATCTCATATGGAAATATATTGTCTTGAAATGCGTCTGATGCGTTTCAGAGCATCTGAGAACGTCTAGCGGCTGGGGCCCGCCTAGGGCCCCAGATCCCCCGCCAAAGTTTTACGATTTTCACCTCACTAAACCCCCCCGGACTCGGTCACATGTACCTGTGCTACAGTTCTGCTGGTTCACAAGGTGGAGTGAGTTAGTGAGTGAATAGAATTTAATGTCGCTTTCAGCAATATTTCAGCTATATCACGACGAACCAACTAAGCACCACCCAGCCCAGTTGTATTCCTGCTACTTCAAAGAAGAAATATTTGAAGTGGCATGGAACCAGAAACCCTCCATCCACCCTATAAAACACCATGGACAGCCCACAAGACACAGACATTAAACATTTATAAACAATGTTGATATTCATTACCAAAAGACATTGCCATGGAAATAAAACATATATTCAACATAATTTTACCTTAGTGTCATTTTCTGAACATGGGAATATTTGACCATTTTACCATTTTCGCTGATAAAATTTAATTTTTATTTGGGGACGAGATTACTCAAAGTTGGGGACGACTTGACTGAAGTTTTTTATTGAGTCGAGTGTCGAGTTGGTTTGTGGAAGAAGTGACCTGTATCCGTCGCAGTAACCTGGTAACCGTACTACGGAGACCCCAACTTTCGACACTCGACTAAATAAATTATCCAATTAATTCCTTCCCTGGCTAAGGCTGAACTGTTGAATATGGCCACTGATAATTTACCCTACCTATAGCAGAACTGTGACTGACAATGATATCGCTCCTGGTGGAGCTCGTCAGCGCCGTGGCACTGAATGATACAAATGTTTTGGACGAAAACTCATCTGGCAGCTGGAATTTCCCGTCTATACATTCCACGTAAAAAGTTCCTGACTGTTCTAAATTTTAATCCGGTGGCACCCGGGGCCTACGCAGTTTAACGTTTCCTTTCGGATAGCCCCTTGTCTCACTGGCAGGAGGCAAATTTCTCCCCCGTTGATGGCGATTTTGGCATTTTCCGCCATTTTCAAGCTGGAGCGGTTCAAGCGACGCCCGTCCATTGGCTGTGTTAACTGCCAATGAGAATTGAATATAAAATTCGAACATTGAATACTCCATTCAAAGAATTGAATTTTATATTCAAAGAATTGAACATTATATTCAAAGAATTGAACATTATATTCAAAGTATTGAATATTATATTCAAAGAATTGAACATTATATTCAAAGAACTGAATATTATATTAAAAGTATTGAATATTATATTCAAAGAATTGAATATATATTGTGTTAAACTATTTATTTTCTTTGAATATCGCTAGGTGCATGAAATTTTGCATTCAGAGACATGATTATTATGTTCAAAGAAAGGAGAATTATTTTATTTTTTTGTCATAGAATATTGCAACATTCCGCCAGCCATACTAGTTCTCGGTTAGTGGGATTTTTTCGATAATAATAAAGAGCAGCTTGCATAGCTGTGTACATGTCTTTGCAGCTGGAGTCAAACCGTGTTTTTGTCGAATTTTGCTGCTTTATTCAATGATTTCATACCCAGACAAGGTAGGGCAGCACTCTTAAATATGTGTGTGAAGTTGTCTACACCCGTGCTGACACCCTCAGCATCGTTGGCATAAGGCTGCATAATGAAATTATTACACAATCATGTAATCTACTAACTAATATAATTCACCCGAACTTAAATCAAGTATGTTTGTATGCATACTGATCAAATGGTCAGAAAATTATTCAAAAGTTCATAAAGTTGAAAATAAATTACATATACAAATAGTACAATGAAGTAGAGAATAGGAAATTGAAATATCAGATTCAATAAGTTCATTTGCACTATCAAGGATGTCAGTGTTATGACTTACGCGGATATTCTCTAATGGACGACGGCTGGATTATGAATGACGGACTAGACGCTCGTAATTACATCACAGGGAGAGCATTGTTTGTCATATATGGCTGGTATTATGGAAACCATGGCGAACAGACAGGTTGGTGTTCCCTACATATGGATTTGATAACATGTGCATCATTGGAGGTATTTGCAGATGTGAAGACTGGGGCGAGTAATCTGCTTTCTGTTCAAACCCTGGAGGTGGCATCATATTATAGACTGGGCCATGACTAAATCCTAAGGTGACTTGAAACATGAATGTGAATGATACATTGGCACAGTACTATCAGTGGAAGTTGAAAACATACATACCGGTACCAAATGGGAGAAACTGACAACCTAGGGGGACTTGCTGGTCATGCAAACACGGAGCTGTTACACTAAAATAGAATAGCCATATGAAAAAGAGTGGATGACCTCTTTTTGGCCATGATCGAAGATGGCTAGATGTATCTCCCCATTAATTGTTACCTCCTGTCAGACATGGGTTATCCCCCGTCGATCAGTATATGTGCAGAAAGGTTAAATTTTTGGGTTATAATCTTGCACTCGCTTCTCTCCTGCCAAATTCACGTACCGGAACGTGTATATGGGGAATCACTTAAAGATGATAGAGCATTGATGGTAATTTATGAAGCTAGTGTAGGAATTCTGTAAGATAAACCAGAAAATGGTTAGTAGTGTTTAGATTAACAGTTCCTTTTTATCGGATGTGTCATGCATACATTATGATTTAAAAACAGGCATAAATATAGTGTTGGGAAAAGCAATGGATTTGAAAGATTACTAGTACAACTACTCACATAAATAAACTGGTCTCCTTCTTGATAAAATATGAATTATTTCAAGATTATTACAAAAAGCAGATACACTGATACTATAAAGGTAACCTACCTTATATTATCCCAACAAAAACACATTTCTATTGACCAATCTGCAATGAGACAAAATGTTAAGAGATAGAATAAGTGTGCATACATAATTACAACCATTTCATATTCTAATATTGGCTCAACCCAGGGAGGCATTTGGCAACATACATGTACACTGATTATTTAACAAAAGCTTACTTATACACTCAATTTCTCGTGTTTTATAAGCCAGTTTTTGCTTTCTGAGACATTTCTCATTCTATGGCAGATGTTTGTGAATTTGCTCCTTCATTTACAGGTATGTAAATGCAGTGTAGTGAGTGTAAATTTACAAAGTTATGATGCACAATGGTGAACAGAAAGAGACGATTAGTACCGCTATTCCACAAATTTGACGTACACATCACAAAATTAAGTTTGAAAATAATATATAAATAATTCAATTATCTGTTCATTTTTGGTGCACCATATCTCAATATTGAGAATTCGTTAAACAGCTATTTGCTGGCAATGGTATAGAGGAGATCTATCCGCAATTTTATTAGGTCTTTAATTTCCAATGGGTAGACCTATTGTTATTCTATGGATTATTGTTATTAGGTATTTCCATTTCAGATGGAAAGACCTATTGTTATTATTCTTATTATTATTAGGTCTTTCCATATGATATGGATAGCTCTACAGATAGCCCTACAGGCACATAATATGTAGATCTAGATATCTATAAAAATGAAGCGGGCATTCTCTCTCGTCGACTTTATGACAAAAGAGATGATTACAATTTCGACATGGTAAACGATCCCTTTGTGGACAGTAATATTCAAGTGGGACCTGCATATCGCGTATACATATTTCGCCTAGTAGCATTTGCTAGATCCTGTGTTAAATGTGACGATTTAATCAACGTCACAAAACATTGTTGCAGAAACTTATAAAACAGGGCTATTCCAACAAGCGCCTCCACTCAAAGTTTCTCAAATGTGGCACTACATATCGCATGCTGATAGCAAAATACGAGAGTAGCGTGCAATATCTATGGCGTTATGTTTCGTAACTTGTGTCTAATTCCGCTTAACACGGGGCTAGGGGCCGTATGAACCCATGTACTTCAAGATCCTCATGATGTTCATATGAACAGCCACAATCAAAGCGTGACTGAGATACATCATTCTCTAGATGACGACTTTACAACGATTATTATGGATTAAGAGTACTGATCAGCGATACGGATTTTATATTTTTGGAACATCATGATGTCTTGTTGGCATCGTTGAAAACTGTTGACCACTTCTCTCTTGCAGGAAACTAGCCTATGTTTACTATGATTGTCCTTTTGGTGCTAATACTGTTAAATGGAATATGTCTTTGGATTATGGACGCGGATATTCTTTAATGGACGACGACTGAATTATGAATGACGGACTAGACGCTTGTAATTATTGTTTTTCTTCGGATAATTATTCTTATTCTTATTCTGTTTTTGCAATATTGGTTAATCTGTTAGATATACAGCTTGGACATCCGGCACCAATGAAGATAGTGGTCTCAAGATTCTGGTACAGGAATTCAATTTTTACCTTGACCTAATGTGGTATGGGCTTTTCTACAAAAAAATCATATTGTGAATATTGATCAAACGTATTAGGAGATGCAGCTGAAATGTAGAATGTAAAATGTTGAAGACTTTCCCAACAAAATGAGCCAATTAAATAAGTAGGTCAGACAAGAAGTTTTCGAGTTCTCTCCCCTGGGGCTGTTTTCTTTGTCTTTGGTGTAGACAAAACTAAAGAACACATCTGAAAGAAAGTAGATGGTTGGTAAGTCTTATATATGGCCATGCTGTAGTTGTATTTTTGAATTGTTACAAGTAGTTATATAGTAGTTAAAGAACAAGTAGTTATCTCCCCTTTAATGTTTTTCAAAACTGATGAGGTACGGCATTGATTCTTGCAACATTAAAGACTGTAATGACCGAAAAGTATGTGACCGTAAATTTGAATTTTGGTGGTCAAATCTTGCACGGCTGATGCAATCAGTCTGAAAATAAGGTCACGTGACCTGTATCACGTCACAAGGTCAACATTTGTGTCAGTACTCGGCCTTGACCTTTGAAGTGATAAGCATCCAAATATCGAAAATACGGCTTCCATTTACTGAAAAAGTAACAGCCAGGAAACAATGACACAATAGTGAGCACACTATTGACTTTCATTTGGCGCTACCTATAGAACGATCCGATGTGACGGTGAGCTTGAGTATCACACAATGTAAAAAACATTGCTCGCGTTTTTCTCCGAAAACTACAACATGCAGGATTCTGTAGTTTAGTACACGTGTACCCCATAATACAAGTATGACGTCACAGAATTTTCAACCCGACCTTGACCTTGGTTCTTGAGATATGGCCACTGACAGTTTCGCGACTACAGGGTCTTAAGTGGAAAACTGTTGGGAATTCCAAGGTGAAATTTGCACATGGATGTAGGCCATTTTTACATGACGTAACAGAAAAACAATAGAAGCCATCATAATATACCAGAAAGAATAGAACATAATTAGCAATTTTGAAATTTACACTTTGTTCAAATTTTGCGAAAAGTGTGCGTGCAATCATCACTATTTTAAAGTATTTTTGAGAGAATATATATATGTATTTGCTTATGAAATTTCAAGAATGTAGCTTTGATAGGCTTAGAGATATTAAGAAAACATTGATGCGCTGGATTACTAAGTTATTGGCTTGAGTACTTAGAACTTTGTTTGAGCGTCGCTATATAGCTGAAATATTGCTGAACGCGACATTAAACCTTAATTCTCTCTCTCTCTTACTGAGAAAACAATTTCCCTAACTGTTAAGTCGTTAAATGGTTCTCTCGCCCTAATGTGATCATTTGTTGATTTCATCTATTCAATGGGCATTGTCAATTTCGCTATAGCGATAATGGGCGTTGTCAATTTCGCTATAGCGATTCGGCTGTAGCACTCGAGGCACCCCTTGTTCGCAATTAAATAAAGAAATATATTCGCAATAATTACATGACGGAGCCGACTCATTTTTGGAATGGTTATAACTCTTGAACCGCAAAAGGTACAGACTTCTAATTTGCTGCTTCTAATAATAAGTTCTTTCGTTGACAATGACCCCGTTCCGAGAATAGTAATTGTGGAAAACTTGAAAAGTTACGAGCAAACCTTTAGTTTAAAATAATACACCGTAGACAGAGGCTCGGCGATACTGGTATTCGAAAACAAACAACGGGAATAGCGATTACTCCGCTGGAAGTATCGGCAGGGATGGCATTTGTTGTCGACGACAAAAGAGCCTAAAACGCGATTTGTATATACTAGGCTGAAGTTTCTGGTACAGGCATTCAATTTTGATTGAGGGAATATACATATGTGTTTATTTGTGAAATTTCAGGATTATAACATTAATTGTTTTGAAGATATAACAAAAAACATTTCTCCCACTTCCTGTATGCTATTTGCCCATCCGTCAGGTTAAACGGTTTCGATATTAAGTAGTAGTTTATTTCATCCATCTAATTGTATAACGCAAGATCAGTTTCAAAGAGTTATTGCTTCTCCATTGACAAGGCATGAAGGCCTGTATGTAACCCGACTCACCAATTCCTTTTCCCACTGTACCAACCTAGTCAACCCGCGATTGCAATTAAATCAACGTCGTTTTCGATGATGAAAGGAGCTGCGAACCCTGATGATCCCTCTATAAGCCCATGATGCATTATGTATATTTGTCAATTAAATGGAGGGTGTTCAATTATTATATCAACATCACATATGTAATACATGAACGCAATAGGGTTCGCCAACGCACTACTCGCCAGGTGGCGCATGTGTTCCAGTGTTTATGAAAGTTTACTTCCGGTAGCTCCAGGCGTATTCGTTCAACCCGAACGAGTGCCGTTCGCAATTCAGTATGCCACAGTATTGTTGTGTCTCGCTCTGCACGAATTCAAAAGGCGGGCAGTTTTCCGAAGACAGACCTGGATCTGCGTCGTAGATGAATTGTGGCGGTGAAACGGACCAATCCACTCACGAAGAAGCTATGGGAGCCAGGTGGAGACCATTTCATCCCAGATGACTATACTACTTCGCTCCTCGGTGTATTGGGTGAAATTTTTGCTGTTTTGAATAACATTTTCGAAGATATGTGACGTACGTCGTTATTTTAGCCACAGAAACTTTATTGTCTGCATTTACTGATTGTATGTAGCAACATTCAGTGAAATAAAAGTCGTTTTGATTTTGGCTTGTATCCTTCAACATTACTAATATTCCTGGTAGTGAAAATTTGAAATATTACGGCATTCATGCTATTAACTGGACTAGTATTATACTTTGTATCACTTGCATTAGAGTATCAAACTAGGAAGCCTGCTCTGCGGTAATGCCTAAAGGTTGCACTGATGAATGTTTATAGCAACATTCAGTAACAGATAAAGGTACTGTTATTTAATGCAATATTTGCAAATAATTATTTATCTATGCATACGTTTTTCTTAACTCAATTTTTTTTTACGGACAGGTTTCCTAAATAATTTGATCTAGAGGCTATAATATGACAGGGGTGGGGATTCTAACAAAGAAGTATATTTTATTATTCATCATGACATTAACCTCTGTTAAATCGTCCGAAGAAGAATGCGGTACCTTCAGTGTTCGCGTCGTTTGAAGTTTTGAATTTTCACGTCCCCATCAGGAGTTCGGCGCAGGGAAAGAATGAAGAGAAAGTTAAAAGAAAACTCCCTACCAAAGCTGTCGGAGATCCCTAATGTCGGAGAGGAGGTAACGGTCATGGAACAGAGTGAAGACAGTGATCTCGCTGTGAAAGTTATGCAACGTTCAGTTTATTCTGTCATCTATTAACAAACATGAATAGCAGGTTTTTCATCCATAATTTTCGAGATAACCCATGTGCAATCCATTACTATACTGGCTTGAAAGACTATGATCGCTTCATGTTGATTATGGCTGTGCTTGGACCAGCAGCATATCACCTAAACTACAAGTGCTCCATTCTCACACCTGAAGATCAGCTATTCCTCACCATCATCAAACTGAGGCAAGCCAAGGAAGATTTGGAACTCAGTATTTTATTCTTAGTCATTGAGAGTACCATTTCTCAACTGATCAATACTTGGATACATTTTCTCTACTTTCAGTTCAAGGAGATAGATATTTGGCCATCAAAATCTGTTATTCAAGAGCATATGCCTTTAAACTTTGGAAAACAGTTCCAGTCTACACGTGTTGTTCTCGATGCAACAGCGGTTCCTGTGGCCAAACCCAAGAACGTAAAACCTATTCAACTTACAAAGGCAGGAACACTCTCAAAACAATGATAGGTTGTACTCCCAGAGCATTGGTATCATACATCAGCGAGAGTTATGCGGGCTCGGCGAGTAACAGACAAATCATTGAACGTTCCCCACTTAGTACAACGGAAATGTTTGAGAAATGGGACAGCATCATGGCGGATCGTGGAATTATGGTCCAAGATATTTTTGGCTGTGAGGATGTCTTTGTTAATACACCAACAATGCTGAAGGGGAAATCACAACTAGAACCGGAGAAGGTTGTGCGAGACCGACAAGTGTCGTCCAAGATAATTCATGTAGAACGTGTCATTGGACTAGGTAAAACCTAAAAAATCCTCAAGAAAGAATTGCCAGCCAGCAAACGTGTTCTTGGTTCCAGAATAATCTACATCTACAGTGCTGGAACTTAACGCTTGCCCGCTTGCCCGGGGCAAGTAAAACTCGGCGGCTTTCTTTCTGTATGGAGAGGGTATCCGACTCATTTGGAACGCTATGTATTCTCCAGGTTTCGTTTTTTTTATCGAACACGTTTGTTTCTGCCCATATTATTGTAGAAGGAAACGAGCAATCCCGAATATCAGAGAATGCAAAATATGTTTTTACCGTTGCTGTCAGAAACGCTAACAAATGCGGTGAAATGGAGCGTTATTTAAACCTTACGAAGTCCGCTATTCCTCTTCCGTCGAAGCCAAAACCTTCATCATCCACTAGGAATAAGAAGTATGACAATGTCAAACGGAAAAGAACTTTTGTGAATAGCTGGACCGTCGATTTCCCGTGGGCTACGGAGGTTGAGATCGACGGCCGAAATATGATAGTATGCTCCATATGTCGCGAGTATATTGGTGTTAACCCTAAACCAACAGAAACTCATGTGAAGGATAAGCCCTTTATATATGGGAGTACTTCTTACAGAAAGACAAGCCTGGAATCGCATGTTAACAGTAAAGAACATAAAACTTGTCAAACGCGAAAACAAAATGAACTTTCTGGAGAACCCTGTCAGAGAAAAATACAGGCAGCATTCAACGACCTGGAAAATAAACATCTGATGATTTTATTCAGAAATGCATTTGCCATCATGAAGAAAGGCAAACCATGGGTGGACTATGAATTTTTGTGTCATCTTGATAAGGTTAAAGGGTTGGATGTTGGGTCAACCTACCTGAATCGCAAGAGTGGTCTTATATTTGGTAGTAACATTGCCAAAGTCGTACTGACAGAACTGTCACAGAAGTTTTTGGAGGAAATTTTTTTTACAGTTATGTTGGATGAAGCTACTGATGTGGCTCATCATGAGCAGGTTATACTCTGTCAGATATTCTATGAAAGGGAGAATCAACACACAATTATGTGGCATCTTTACAGTCAGCCGGGCCAATGCACGTCAAATCTGTGATGGAATTTATGCAACACTTCAATCCAGGCTTGGGTGGATATTTGATGGTCAAGTTTTCTTGAATGTAGAAGATACCAATAATAACGAGGACATAGACATGGATGAAACTGATACTTCTTATGAAGTCAATGACGTACCAGAACATGTGGAGAAATACCAGCTATTTTCATATGCTTTTAGAGTTAAAGCCACGTTAATGCTGTATCGCATTACATTACCCCCAAACTCCGGGCCACTGATTAATTGCTGCTTCGCTGTACCCATGGAAACTGCTGTCCGGCAGCTGACTGAATAACTAGGTCATGACAGGCTGTGCACATGGCTATCAGCTGAGGATATGTTTTCTTTACCCATATCTTGTTGACACCCATTCAACAAATTTAGCGTTGTCTTAAAAACAAAATGAAAAGGTCGGCCCGATGCAGTAGACAGCCCGTTCGCTATGGCGATTGGGAAGATGGAAACAGTGTCAAGGTGATGAAAGAAATCAACAGAAGATCCAAAGAGGTATTGGTATGCATATAATCACTTCGCATGCATAGATTTAATGATAAATATTATTCTCCAGTATTATCTGCTATACAAAACACACAGTAATGGATTCTGTATTAAGCTGAGCACATCAGATAAACTCTGGAGGCCCTATACAGCCAGATAAAGTGATGAGTTAGAGCCATCACCCTTTTTATGTTCACCTTTGAAATTCATGGTTATCACCTCTGAAGAGCGATGAACAATGATTGTAAATTTAGGTCATCACCTTTTACGGGTGACGGGACAAAATGATGACCATAACCATTTAAAGGTGAAGGCTTCAACTTATCACCTTTAAAGGTGATGGCCAGGTCTGATCACTATTAAAGGGTGGTGGGCGATCACCTATTTTCTGGCTGTGGGTGTAAAGCTACATCAACACTAGTTCATTGTCCTTAATGATTAAAGTGGTCACCGATGACATTTGCTAAAGCTTACATGCAAAAACACTGCGATGAGAAAGATTATTGGTTTAATATATTATGCGCTCATAGACATTCTGTGTCAATATATACATATCACTTTCGTATCAATAAATTTGAAATCGCATGTTTCCGACACGCATTAGCATTGGCAAATAGCATTTTCATTAATTCATCTTCACATGCACAGCTATGGCCAATAAATAATTTACGGTTGATACTTGGATATTTCCCCCATATAACCAGACGTTAAAAACGAACCATGATTTGACAAATAGTATGCTTACATACATGTTCCGTACAATGACTTATTCTACATGATGAGTGAGCTTAAGTTGCAACTTTGTGTTAATGTGTTTCAACTTCTTCGCACTAATCACAAATTTCAAGACTATTTCATTTGACAATCTGTCTATTTACGGTACGGACAATATTTCATTCCCAATACAATGCGACACATCCATTAGTCATGGAATTCTTACTTCCTCTTATGTTGTTACGGACTACTGGTATCTTAGGTACCTGTGACAGATGTATACAAAGAACTGCTATGGGTTTGCTTAAATGCGTTATAGCTCACATTTTTTCCCAGAAATTGTGGGAAGTGGACGATATTATAGACAAGCGAGGCGACGGAGAGCAGGAAGAAATTCTTGTTAAGTGGCGAAATTGGGATGGTCCTCCCACATGGGTGGGGCTATCCAATAACCCCGAGCTTGCGCTCTACCTCCGCCGGAACAGAGCAAACCCAGAGAGCAGTACACTTGTTTCAACCTTCTTAAGTGATGCAAAAGATAATCAACACTATCCTCCAGAAATTCTCTTGTTGAGGCAGGTTATTTTCGACAGTCTGGGAGAAGCAAAACACACACAGTCGGGCAGTGTGGGTCGAAACACACGCACTTTCGAACAAAAATAAGCCATATTCCGTCGAATCACTGCAATGTGTCCTGCCAAGTAGCTGGCCCTGATCTTACTGCCGTGTTGGGTCCTGGGTGGAACACAAGATCATTCCAGTCATCCACCTTGACTTACGTGTCTTTTCAAGACTATATCCATCTGTCCTGGGGCTATAAGGAAAGGACTGATTACAACCATGACACTTGTGAAAGGTAAATAACATTTATAAGCCTACAAGGAAAGGACTGATTACAACCATGACACTTGTGAAAGGTAAATAACATTTACATCGAAGGCAGTCGCAATGCCAAATATTATTCACATTGATGAAACACCTGGACAGATTTCTCATCTTACCCATCTAATAATATCTAAATATTGCAGAACAGCATATTAATTCTTAGACTATAATTTTGTATTCTGCTTCCTCAGGTGCACATGGCAAGGAAAGGAAAATGAGCGACCACAATTATGTCTTCCAGTTGCCTATCCTATACTTGGTCCACCTTGGCTGTCTCTGACGCTAACAAGAGCGCGGCGTAACCGGGTCGCTGGTCAAATCAAAGGTAAAAGGTATGTATCAACGTGGCGAAATTACTATCTGACCGTTGACGGGAGGAATTTCTTTAAATAGCAGCTGACACAATGGTCGATGCATCTCGCTTATGGTTCTCTTTTGGTACCTTTTGAGGGAAGATTAAGCAGCTTGTTCCGGAATATATTGAAGAGGCAGGACATCCATGACAGCCCGCTTTGTGTAGGCCCTTTTGATCCTTTCAAGACCTTGGCTCTTCGCCCACAACAATCTGTTTTCCCTCTCCAAGATCTTTTGAAAATAAAAAATAAACTGGTTTAACACGTGTTCTTGATCAGGTTTGCCATCGACAATATAATTCTAAATGACACCAAAACCATCGAACAGTGATGTTAACACGACAAAATGTTTTCGTTTTGTAGGAAATTAAAGGTTTGAAATATGGCCAAGAGAAACGAGGTAAGTTGCATCTATTACCTGTAGCGATACCTTTTTTTCCACTTTCCCCCATATCTGTTAGTCGCGCCAAAATATGCCAATCTATGGTCGTAATTCTTGCGTTCAACTTGCGACACACCAATGTCATGGATGAAGCGGTATTTGGTCAAAGATTGTGGAACGTGATACACCATATATGAAATGAAAACCCAACAGATGCTTAATGCACTACACTAGTTCGTGTATCAACCGTGATCCTAGTCAAGGGGGAGGGAATTCATTTTTTTCATTTCAACCTTCACTACTATTATGTACATTTTTATAAGTTTTGTAACTTACAATTTGTGGGTTTACCTCCCTTTGACCTTTGGGATGTGAAGCTTTGTGTAGATGAAATTATATATCGGAAATACTCACAGTGAATATAAGGGGTAACATCTTCATCGAAAGTATATTTCCGAAAGTCTTCAGCCCATTCCCTGGCAGTTTGTTTGAATACTTCAGGTGTCATGTATTTCGGAGAGGTGGGTAAGGCACGGAGCGCTTCCATCAGTGTGTCGAACCGTTCCCAGAGGTCTTGTATGGCTCCAACATCAAGTGAATGATCACCCGGTTCCTCATCGTCGCTACGATCATATGACACCCTCAGGCGACTCTTGGATTTCTTCAAGAACTGCAGAAGATAATTAATTATTCATGATGCACATGTATGTTTTGGTGTACGTCAAAGGTGTAATAAAACAATTTGCAATGGAAGATGGAACATACAACTTGAAACAGCACTAACAAACCTTTTGGTTAACTCCCAAGTTTTCTTTAAGTCTGGCGACAAGGTCTGCCTTCTTGCCTGTTGTTGACTTGCCCCTCTGGCGCAGCTCATCTTTGAGTACTTCCACGCTTAGGCCTTCTACATTTACATATCGCCGGTCACCTCCGCCATCTAGGACATTGTGTATCTGGGTCTTCTTTATGATGGCATGCAATTCGTCACCTGAATATAATTAGAATATGCAGTCAACATCATACTGTGTGAGCTGTAATGCGAAAAAACGTACAGCATACCAAACAACTGATCTTGCTAACAGCACCAAATTAACCAAATCATTACCTGACGGCTGTGACCACTTCTTCACGCTTCCTGTGTTGTTGTCGCCTTGTACTTCCCAAAAGTGAAAGGGAACGCGTATCCTGTCCATTTCCAGTTGAAGGTCCGTTTCTTTGTGCTGGTCAATGGTCCATGTCACAACCTGGAGAAAGAAATATATGTTGTTCATTTTATTCTTATGCTCGTGTCTTTGTTAAACTTGAAGATAAAATTACAAGTAAAACATAGCTCTTGCAGGGGCAAATATCGCTCAGTTATATTATTTGTTATTATTTATTTTATTATTATATCATGTTATTTTTAATGTACATGTCAGCACATGTTTGTAAACCAATCCTCTCGCGGTGGATAAAACTTATTATACAGGTACCTGATTGAACAGTTTCAGGCCGACTCGTATTCTCAGGTGGAGATCATCAGGAACTATTTGACTGAATTTGATGAAATCACACAAATCCTCAGCGACATATCCTCTGTGATCCTTGGTGCCAAGGTACTTTTTCCTCATAGCCTCTGACCGTTGGATATCCCAGGACGGAACTATATCGAAAGAAGTTACGAACAAATAATACCGGTACCTTAGTAGTGTACTATAACTTATTGACTGTTCATTGTGTATGTTGTAAAATACATTAACACAAACGAGTGAAACAACGGTTGTCCGTGGCACTGTATCAAGTTGGCTAAAACTTACTGCTGAAATCACATATCTGAGCTTTGGTACAGAAGTAAGCTGAATTAGCCGCATTGATTCCCTTCAGTATTGTCAGGGCTTTCCAATCACACGTCAAAAGCCTGAAATATAATTTACAGTTCAAATACAGATCAATCAGTCAAAACAAATTGGCAATGCCTCGAAGTTCTGCTATTTTCCCCATCATAAGAAAAAAGTGATGTGCACTGTATACCTGGTGTTTACTTGGTTATTGTCGGAAAGTCTGAATTGGCGCGCAAATACTAAGTCAGAAAAAGTACTTTCTAATATTGACTATCAAATGATAACAAGGGAGCAGAGCTGCGTATTGGTTGCTTCAAACATACCAATTTATTTGGATGATCTTGTCAGCAACAGTGATACCAGTTAATGCCATGTTTCGCATTTCACGAAAGGTCTGTTCGGAAAAATTCTTCATGTTCTCTCGATTTTCGTCACCTGTGTAAATAATACACCATATCACATATTAATTTGCTAATTTTAATTAGCATTTCCATAAGCAAAAGCTACATACATTGCATATATTCTAATCCAATTATTTTTAGGATGACACGATGTTGTTTAGTACCGCAATTACTAGTGCTGGTCCTGGTGGGATAGGAACCCGCGCCATGGTTCAAATCCCCTCGGGACCGATCCATCCAGCGTCAGTTTCTGTGCTTTACCAAGATCGTGTCATCGTAAAAACAATGGATTAATATGTTACCCTCTCTCTAAAAAGGCTTTAGTATATACAGAGAGAAATTCAGATTGTTCGCTTATTATTTCATTGATATTTTATAATTATCATCATTTACCCATGAAGAAAAAGAGAGTGAGCTCATCTTCAGGTGACATGCTCAGACTGGTGATATCCTCGGGTAGGTGGTTCCTCGAGTGTAACAATTTAATCACTCCCCGGACAGAATCTATTTTCTTTGAAATCTTCGCACCGTCACACGAGAATCTGCCGTCTATTTTGAGTACTTCCACTGACTGAAGCAGTGCCCGATGTTCAGGGAGTTGCAGAACAAAGTCTAAAACTTCTGGCAGATGTCTGTATGAGCAGTCGTCATTTACCTGTGTAGGAAATAATATGGAGACAAGCTTACATTCGAATACAGCGATAAGTGACAAGCGACAAAATGTATAGTTCAACGCCAGATTTTCTTTCTACTACAATTGTTCAAGTAATTTAAATTAAACTGACAGTCATTATTAGATAATTTAACTCAGATTATGAACATCATTGGTTAAAAATTAGACAAACATGTTTACATACCCCAGCTGCCTGTCTCATGGGAATCACTGTGGAAACTCTCTTCTTTTCTTGCTGAATTTACATGGTTGAGCATGTGTAATTCATGCATCGCATCGTCAGGAATCCTATACTTGTCCTTTAGATTTATCACCCTGTGCATGACATCAAGAGAGCATTTGGAGGATGTTGGCGAAGCGAGGTAAGCAGTGTTCCCATTGCCATCTTCACTATCACGTGGACAGAAAACGAGAGATGTTCCATCGTCAAGAGTCAAATCAACTTTGACTTTTTTAACCTCCGTATCTAAGTCCACGCAACATCTATTGAATATCTCTTCAAACTTTCTCTTTCTCCGAGAACGCATGGCTGGGCCCAACTGAGCGTAGGGCTTTGGGGATTTTTTTGCGCTTCTCTTTTTTGGCACAGGTGCCACATTCTCCTGTCCAGTGTCATGTCGATGAACATTTTCTGTTTCTACATTATATCCCCGTGGAGGACCTGCCCTTAATGTGTTTATTTCCTCCACGAGAGTCGCATTTTCACGTTGAAGGCGCCTAACTTCTTGCTGCAAAGCAATACGTTGTTGGTATAGCAAGATATCCATATTATTGAGGCCTCCCGTCACATGGTTGGTTTTAACCGAATAGCTACTATAACTAATACTGATGTCATACGTTAACACGGAACCGTCACAATCTTGAAATATAAGTGATATTAATACATATCATGCATTGGTTAAGCCATACCGACTGGTAGAGAAATATAGCTGCTCGTTTTTCCACAAATCTATTTCCCACCAGTTCCATGTATATCCTCGAACCAGTTCTTGTCATTAGGGCTAACCCATACTTATCTTTCAGAAAATATAACAAACATAGAAAGCTATTTTATCGATAGATTTTTATTCATCCAAAAATAATTGGGCAGCTTAATATGACAAAGCGGTTTTTGTTGTACGTATTGTCAGTATCTCACCCAGTTCTTTGAAATATATCATGAATGTATTAACAATATATAAAATCAGTGTCTATGTTGAAATAAATATGTTCAAATATGTTCAGTTATAAACTTGATCACTTGTTAATCAATATGTAATTAGGAAGGAAGATAGTTAGTGTGAACTGCATTCAACCACATAGTATCGAGGATGTTGAATCTGCGCTATGCTCTGCATTGAAAACGTTGCCTGCGTATTGTATAATTAGGTCGCTACATGATCGCCCCACATATGATGTGCTCTGGGTTCACACACGGAGGGAGCTCTAGGCCTCTGACAGCTCTGAAATTCCATGGTGTCTGGTTACGTTCGGTAAAAGTATAGGGGATTTCTCCGCATGGACGGTCAATCCAGCACCGTAACTCAGTTTGAACAAAGTCAACCAGACCTGGATAATCTGAGTGACCAGAATGACAGCGACATGGATTCTGCAGATGAAACTGAAATGACGTCAGCTTCAGTTGATAATTCTGAACGTGACCATTACAAAACAGCCTTTATTGGCCGGAATGGTGAGCGACGAAGCTAGCGTCTTAAGTGGAAAGCGAGCTGGAGTACAGGCTCTTCTGACAAAGGAGGTGAACTGTCATTTGACTTACATTTGGTGTATTTCTCATCGTCTACAGCTGGCAACTAAAGATTCCCTGAAAAAAGGGTGTCCTAACTTTAACAATCTGAATGAATTTCTCAAATCGCTTTACCTGTTCCATTCCGGTTCAAATGTAGTTTCCTCAGCTTTCAGAAATGCTGTAGATATCAGAAATAGGAAAGGCAGCACAGCAGTCATACGGGTAGATGGCACACGTTGGATCAACCATATGTTAAATGCTCTTACAAATGTTTTAAACACAATCGACTGCCATCACGACTGTCTGGTGGCACTACAAGAGGCTGAAAATTTTAGTCAGATACAGAAAGCAAAAGCTAAGTATTTTGATAAGAAACTCACTGACAATATCTTTGTAGAGTTCATGATTTTTGCCCTTGATGTGATCACAGTGTTAGCTAGATTCTCTCTGTTTTCACAGGCTGCTGATATGAGCTATTGTGCAGTAAATGGGGCACTCGACAGGCTAGAGTTGATGAGAGACAAGCCTGATAGTCCAACAGAATGGCAAAAGTACATGAAGGGAGACTACAAAGACAAACTTTCTGGAGTTCAGATCAGGAATGATGACAAATACCTATCTCAGACCGACAAAGTGAAGACTTTGGTCATTTTACTTGAGTGTGTACGTGGCAGATGTGGCCATTCCGTTTCAGCCGAGCTGGAGGCCTTGTTTCCTCTCCTTGACACTCGTTCGTGGAAACCTGACAAACTTTATCAGCTAGTAGACATTTCTGCAAATGGCATACGTAACTGGAGACCAACAACCTGGCTGGACAAAGAAATATCAGACATAAAGGAGTGTCCATGTATCACCGAGCAACTAACCGTACAGGGGGTTGATGTACAGGACATACTGTTGGAGTGGAGAGCTATGAAGCGAAAGCTTCCTCGAATGGGCCTTGAGTGGAAAAATCAGCCAGAGGATTCTGGAATACAGTGGTGTGAAATTCTCAACAAAGTTTCCGCTGAAGATTTCGCTAACCTCACTCAACTGGTAGACTTTTTGGGCACATTCGGATTATCCAGTGCCGAGGCAGAGCGTGGCTGCAGTCAAGCTAAGGTTGTGAAAACGGACAAAAGGGCAACACTGGGTCAAATTCCTTTTCAGGACCAGCTATTAGTTAAACTCGAGGGCCCCACCATTGAGGCATTTGACCCAGTCCCAGCAATCGAGGCTTGGTCTTCGAACAGGCATTGGAATAGAACTGTGCGACCTTCATTCATGAACAACAAAGAAGGTACACAATTTGTACGCAAACCAAAAAACCTTGTACATGTAGACTGAAAATAAAACTAGACCGGACACTAACACTGGCAATTTGAAGGAGACACTCACAGAGTCTGTCTCAGTGACTGTAGATCTGCACCACAGAATATACGGTGCTTCATTGTTGTAGCTTCTTACTGTCACTGGTACTGTAAAAATGATTTAGTAAGAGTATCTGATTCTCAAACAAGACTTCAGTTCTTTTTTCTTCTTGTTCATTTTAATTTCATGGTGAGGTATTGGCAAAAATAATTGAATGTAAATTAATTAT
This sequence comes from Hanleya hanleyi, assembly GCA_036873755.1. Lineage (NCBI taxonomy): Eukaryota > Metazoa > Mollusca > Polyplacophora > Lepidopleurida > Hanleyidae > Hanleya > Hanleya hanleyi. Next base: position 35,018 of record JAVTVY010014021.1, read on the forward strand.
CAGATTCTTAATTTCCATTCAATTATTTTTGGACAGGATCAGCTTGATACTGGATAGTAGAGCTGTACTCAGAGATTCAAGATTAGAGTAAAGAATAACTTGAAGACTTGGTGCTTGTCTTAAAACAGTTTTATTGAACAAGTTCAGATAAGACAATTTTTGTTCATTGAATAGTAAAGTCATGACTTTCTATCATTCAATCGCCCAAAATCCAAGTATCATGACATATCGGATGTTCAGTAGACAATATGCATTAATTTATACTTCATTGCATTCAACCTTATCAGTGGAATGATGCATACAATGTCACTGTGGTGGCATCTTGACACAGGCTTAAATTACAATTATTTACAACACCGGTTTATAGACACACAAATGCAACTGATCTTTTGTTGATAGTTGGAGGGTTGATTTCTAGTTGACTATGGAAGTTGAGATGGATGGGCGAAATCTGAGGGCAAGTAAATTCTAATGAGGGCAATCAGTTGTCAGAGTTTGCTTGCCCTCATGGCAAGTGCCCCAAAAAGTTAAGTTCCAGCACTGATCTACTACATTTTGTCAAATTTTCGGGCCTCTTTTGTTAACAGATTGGCTTAGTAGATTAGTACTTTGCTGGGTGACAAGATACATTTTTACATTGTTATAATACAAATATTGATGTGAACAAGTTTGTATTTATTATATAACCCCAAGTAAAGAGACATATACTGATAACGTAATTAAACTCTCATCTACTCATTGAACAGTGTCTGTTATTTCAATACAAGCTTCAGTAGAAGAAGAACATTCGTGGACGGTCTGCCACAACCATGATACCGTTTGTTTATCACATATTGCCAACTGTGGATAAAATAGCTCACATAATTCCATTACTTAGAGCCACTCGGAATGGTCTCGTAAGAATTGTCTCCCGTCATTTGATGAAATTTTATTAAAATTAACATTTGTACCACATGCACTGCGAAGAATCCATTGATACTCAAAATAGGCCAGTATACATTATTATGAAACCAGAGTTGCTGTCCCAAAACGACGACCTAATACCAAGGTTACAGTCGTGATCATGAACTGCTGTGCTTAGGTCAGCTTTTCCATACATGTATCGCATAGTTAAACCTTCCCCAGCAGTACCACAGAAGTTAAAAGACTAAATTTCGCACATGATCCTGATATGGTAATACTGAGGCTGATAGGATGGCTAAGACAGCCCTAGATGATGAGGTTGGTCCTGTTGGAATCCCATATAGCGATTTCAGATCCCCTATCTGTACTTATGTGAGACGGCTGTTTCAATCTTTATGGGATGCTGTGAATAATAACAAACTTGATAAGTTCAAAACTGTAGGCTATACTCATCTGAACAGCCAGAAACGTTTCGATCAAACCATGATCAGGCCATGTGGAATCGGCCATACACGATTATCTCACGAACATTGAGAGCCAGTCCCAACGTGTATTCCACGCCATGAAGATCTCACGGTGAAACATATTCTGATCGAATGCATAGATTTGAGGATTTTAAGAGATGCTTTTTATCGAGCGACTACTTTGGAAGATCTATTTAGTCGGGTGAGTGGATTGCATCTTGGGTTATATGAGAGAAATCGGTTTGTTGCATAAGTTTTAATGTGTGTATGTTTTAATGCGTTGGATTAACAAGTTATTGGTTTGAATACTTGGAATTTTGTTTGATCGTCGCTATATAGCTAAAATATTGCTGAACGCGACATTTAACCTTAATTCTCTCCGTCAGGGTGTGTTAACCGACAGTTCAGGAGGTTACAAACTCTGACAATGCATTTATGGAATATTAACCCTACTGTATGTACGCTGCATAATCCAGCAAACTGATATCCACAAAAATGTTAAAAATCATATTCGCTATAACTATAGTCGCACCAGTCACACCGATCCTGAGCTTAAAACCGTTTTTAATAACAATGGCTGACACCGTTAATATAGTTTCTATGAACTGTCAAGGCTTGGCGGACTCTTCAAAGATTTGACGTTTTTCACTATCTGAGGAAGAAAAAATATAATATAATCTGTTTACAAGATACACATACTGATGAATACTCTGAAAAACTATTACGGTCGGAATGGGGACCGGACTCTTGGGCAAGCCCCTTTAAATCAAATGCACGCGGAGTTCTAATACTTATTAATAATAACTTTGATTACAAGGTAGAGAGGGTTGAGAAGGATCCAAATGGAAACTATCTTATAATGAGTATTAATATATGTGATACACCAGTAACCATTGCCAATATTTACGGACCAAATACAGATAAACCAAGCTTCTTTAATACAGTAAATAAATTGGTCAACGATATTGGAAATCCATCAGTTATCATATGTGGAGACTGGAATCTGGTTTTAAATCCGGACTTGGATACTGATAACTACAAGCACATTAACCACCCCCAGGCTAGAAAAACCGTTTTAGAACAAATTAATAACAAAGACTACGTTGACGTCTGGGGAGTAATCCACGAAGACGAGAGAAGATATACATGGAGAAGAAAAAAACCCAGACAGCAAGCTAGACTCGATTTTTTCCTAGTAACAACTGACATCTTTAACATTACAACACAAGCGCAAATCAAACCAGGATATAAGACAGACCACTCTATAACTTTACATTGTAAATTTTCCAATAATGAGAGAGGGAAGTCCCGCTGGAAATTTAATTGCTCTTTATTGAAAGATATAGATTTTCTAAATATGACTAAAGAAGTTATTAATGACACCATTGAAGAATATGTTTTAAAGACCCCAGATGGAAAAGAATCAGTTGATATGGACAGGTCACAAATTGCGTTCGAGATAGATGACGAATTATTCCTAGAAACACTGCTAATGAAAATAAGAGGGGAGGCAATTCAATTTTCAGCGAGAAAGAAAAGAGAACGTGATAAAGAGGAAATCCGCCTTGAAAAGAACATAGATATAATGGAAGCAGAAATAGGCCAAACTTTTAGTACGACAAGTAAAGAGAACCTTAAAAAATTAAGCGACTATAAATCCAAATTAGAAAACATTCGAAATGAAAAAATACAAGGACTACTTACCAGAACTAAAGCGGAGTGGTCTGACTTAGGGGAAAAACCAACCAAATACTTCCTAGGCCTTGAAAAGAGAAACTACACTAATAAAACATTAGCGCACCTGACCCTTGACAGTGGGGAGGACATTTATAATAGTAAGTCAATTACAAATGAGCAAAAGAAGTATTATGAAAAGCTGTATACAAATAAAGATACTGGTACAAATTCGGATGATATTAAAAATGTTTTAAACAGTTTGAATATCATTTCACTAAAGGCGGAAGAATCCGATACCTTAAAGGGTGAAATAACATTTTCAGAACTAACTGCAGCACTAAAAAACTCAAAAAATGGAAGAAGTCCGGGTCTAGATGGCTACCCCGCTGAATTTTTCAAAATGTTCTGGAAAGAAATAGGCTATTTCGTTTTACGGGCTATCAACTCCGGCTATCGTAGTGGAAAACTGTCAGTGAGTGCTAGGCAAGGAGTAATAACCTGTCTCCCAAAACCTGGAAAGCCCAGAAATTATTTGAAAAACTGGAGACCCATTACTTTATTGAATGTTATTTATAAACTGGCATCGTCTTGCATTTCTAATAGAATTAAAACTGTACTGGACAAATTGATAAACGAGGATCAAAAGGGATTGATAAAAGGGAGATTTATAGGAGAAAACATCAGATTAGTGTATGACCTGATGCTAGCTACTAAAGAAAACGACATTCCTGGTTTACTTTTGTCAGTCGACTTCGAAAAAGCATTTGATTCTGTTTCTTGGGTATTTATTGATGAGGTTTTAAAGAGATACAACTTTGGGGAATCGATCAGAAGCTGGATCAAAACTTTTTACAATGATATTAAAACGTGTGTTATTCAGAATGGCCACTTATCTTCATCTTTTAGAAATAGCCGTGGCTGTAGACAAGGTGACCCTATTTCGCCATATCTTTTTTTACTTTGCGCCGAGATATTGGGGGTAATGATTCGAGAAGAAAAAGATATTAGAGGTATTACGATAGGGCACACCGAATACAAGATCAGTCATTATGCGGATGACACCCAACTAACCCTTGATGGTTCTGAACTATCTCTTAGAAAAGCCTTGAATATTTTGGACCACTTTCATAAACTATCGGGATTAAGAATAAACGTGGACAAAACTAAAGCAATATGGATCGGTGCATTAACAGGATCGGAAATAAGATTATGCCAAGATGTAAAATTAGAATGGGCGACTGATTTCAAAATGCTCGGAGTAGACTTTTCTTCAACAAACTTTGTGGATATCTGGAAAATGAATTATTTGGCAAAGTTAGAAGAATTGAAAAGAGAACTAAGTAAATGGAAAATGAGGAACTTAACACTACTTGGAAAAGTCACAATCATAAAATCATCTGCCTTATCCAAACTAACTCATCTATTTCTTGCCCTTCCCAACCCCCCAGACGACTTCATCCAAGAACTCAATACAGTTCTCTTTAAGTTTATTTGGAACGGGGGGAGCGATAGAATACAACGAAAAATAATTACGCAGAATTATAACGACGGGGGCCTCCGCATGGTCAACGTTACCAATTTTATTAATAGTTTAAAAGTCTCCTGGATAAGAAGAATTTTGCTACATACCAGAAAATGGAAAGATCTTGTAAATATTGACTCGAACACCCTGCAAAATATATGGAATTTGGGGAATGACTACCTTAAAAAAGTACTTAAAGATATATCAAATCCTTTCTGGCGAGATGCATTCCATGCTTGGTATCATTTGAGACGAAAATTAAGTCCACGAGAAGTAAATGATATAGTAAATGAACCACTTTGGTTCAATAGTAACTGCGATCAGCCTTCGTTTTTTATCCAACATTGGTACAACAATAATATTAGGTACATTCGTGACATTCTCGGACCCGATGGTACTTTTTTATCATTCCATGATATAAAAAGCAGATACAATATCAGAGGAACCTATTTAGACTATATCCGTGTGGTTTCAAATATTAATAGAAAATGGAAAACTGAGATACGTCAAAAATATGAAGATGTTATGTTGTATACTCCAGTTATTGATTTGGAAAAAAAACTTTTGATAAAACAAACAAAAGGCTGTAGAATTTTCTACGATATACTTAATAAGGAAGATGGGCTAGTGATAAAATCGGCGAATAAATGGGAAGAAATTCTAAATGGGAAAATTGACTGGACGAATACTTATAAAAGTACATTCTCCAGCACTGGATACACAAAATTAAGAAATCTGCAGTATAAGATCCTACACAGGAGTTTATGTTCAAACTCGTACTTACACACTATTGGGAAGCGAACAGACAACTTATGTTCCTATTGCAAGATCAACAAAGAAACGATTGAACATTTATTGTTTGGATGTATTAAAGTTTGGCACTTTTGGGATGAAGTGAAGCAGTGGTTTTTGAATATCAATGTAAAGGTAAATATTACTCCAGAAAGAATTGTGTGTGGTTGGGATGGTGGGCAAAAATGTCTGAATACTCTTTATGTTAATAACGAAACAGTATATTTACAGTAATAAATTCAAAAATTCCGAGTTAAATTTGAAAGCACTTCAGAATAAAATTCGCAGTAATTATCAAGTCGAAAAATATAGTTCCCTTATCAGTAACACATCTGACAAGTTTCAAACAAAATGGATGATGATTAGGAATCATTTTGATACACAAACAACTCTGTAAATGCAAATATCCTTATAGCACTTACCGTTGTCCAATAGTGATTAAGGACGTATTTTGTTAATATGTACCCACGTTTGTATATAATGTCTGTCTAATGTGTGTTTGTACGTATATATTATCGTAACTGTGTTTTTGTTCTGTGATGTACATCATGTATTTGTGTATATAATAATAAAAAAAATGACACCGAAAAAAAAAGAAAAAAAAAAAAAAAAAATATTTTCCAGTAAAAAAAACAATAACAGACTTAACGACTTGTACATAGCGACTCTTCTCTACTAGTATTTATATTTCCTCATTGTTATTGTTATTAATTATTTATTTTAATATCTAGCGCTGCAAAAGATCTTAAATTAACTAAGAAATGTACCGTGAAATTTACATAAAACATTGAGTTGATGGGCCGCGAAATCCGCATGGGAAGCGGCCCTTAAACTACAATTTCAATCAATCAATATCCACATACATTCAACGCCAGAGTTCTTAGAAATAGTGGCGCAATGGCTATTACGCGATGGTTTGATGTTTCAAAAGGGGAAGATGCCTGGAACGTCACGATTAGATTTGCTCCTTCAGGTACATGATCTTTCAGTAGCCGATAATTAACAGTAGCGGTGACTATACGGTGACTATATAAAACGAATGTACTTTTTATACACTATAGTGCAAGTTTGTAGCTGATACAATGTGCATTTTGTATAAGAGAATGATAGCTAATCCTATTAGTAGTTATCTCCAAAATATACCAGTATTATTTCATAAATAGTCTGTGCATCCATTCTACAATTTGGATATGTATCCCAGATTTAAGAGTAGCAACACATAATTGTACAATAATATGATAATAGTATAAATATATTATATTGGTTTTCGAATGTCCATAGATATTTTTATTCAATATATTCCACATTGATTATCAAAGTCAGAGGATGCCTGTATTGAGTGGACAATGAAAGACAACATGCTGTAAACACACTAACATTACTACCAACATGCGCGTTGAGCCTTGTTCAGTTTGGTGTGCTCAATAGGGCTCATGTCGGCGGGATGTCCTATACGGCGGAAACAAATAAATGTTTATCTTAAATTTAATACACTCAATTATTCCCTTGTTGACTTTTAATCCACACTGATCCCTGGCCAGCATTTACTAATACCCCCCGCCTACAAACCAAGCCGATACCTAAAATGCAATTATGTTTAACAATTGAATATTCTTCACAACATACTTGATGCCTTTCCCTCCTTATACTGTTAATAGTTTGAGTATATCATGTTTGAAATAGAATCATTTATCAGAAGCAATGAGTCTTCAATTCAATCCTTTTTACAGAGTATGGTATGGTTCTTTGGTCACACTGAGCCACACCAATACTTACTATGCCTCCCACCTCCAAACCAAGCCCACACCTGGAAACAGTTTTCGCAATGGTAATGTCCACGTTATTTAATTCCCGTTCGGCGAAATAACGACAATACAATGGCGGTGAACTAGTGGCTCTTCTAAAGTTTGCTTTGACTAAAAATCATGCTAATGTTTTTGAACAAGGCGTAAATAGACCTGAGCGTACAATTTCACGGATAAAATTATCTACCTCGTCCCATTAGAAATTGTTGAGAGTAAGCTTTCTAAGTTAAACAGATAGCTCGATTAACAATTATGATAACTTATGCATATACCGGCTTATCTCGACTATTATTTATCAAAATTCATACAATCATTGTCCACCAGCTATTAAATGTCGCAGATACTTTCTGTGAGTCAAGGTAGGGGCATGTTAGAACTCAGACTTTACTGAACGGCCCTCAAATGGATATGGACATATAGATGATTAAGTTTGGAGACTTGTTAAACCAAACCAATAGTACACTACAGGTTTGAATTAAAACTTCGATGGTATAATGGTTTAAACAACATCTTTATTTCGTCAATGGAACAGGAATTGGCGAACAGGCTTGGAGCCTATCAATTATATAGATATATGGTCATTCAGGCGGACTGATACAAAACAGTCAATCAAGGACCGTTGTTATTGTACTAAAAATTTGACAGTCTTGAAAAAGTGCAATATCTCACAGCTGACTTGCAATAGAGATCTGACAATTTGTGTACATTTTATTGATGGTCTACTTCTTTTACATATTTGCAAAATATTAGCATGAAAAATAGCGAGAAAAAAAACAAAAAACAAACAAACCTTTGCGTACTTTGTTAATTTTTAATGCACCAGATCTCAATTTTGGAAATGGATACCTTCAAATGGAAAGCCTTTATGTTGTCCAGTTAGCAGTAATGTTCGAAATATCTATTCCAGGAAAAGATTCGCGAACATCAAAAAATTCCATATTATGTAGATCTATTATGCACAATAATTTTGCGGGGAAATGAAAATTTGAAATATAACGGTCTCATATTTGAGAGATGCACACACTATATTCATGAAATAAGTTACAGTATGGACTGATACTGGTTTATTCTGTAGATTAACGACTATTAGAATTATATATCATTCTCTCACACAAAATGTTCCACTGTATCAACTATAAACTTCCAGCATAATATATGAAACGTAGATATTTTTTAGTCACCGTATGCTACTGCTAATTACCGGCTATACTGAAAGATCATGTAACTGAAGGAGCAAATCGAATCGTGACGTTCCAGGGATCTTTCCCTTCTGAGACATCAAGCCATCGCGCCAAGGATCATTTACCAGACATGTCACGAAGGCTCAATGTGGTTGAACGTTTACAATGCTGAAAAGCGCTTTTGAGAAAATATCATGCACCAATAACTGTTGTAGACTACAAACTGTTCTAAACTATAAACTGTTGTGCATGACACGTAATGTCATCCGATCTGGTAATATACAACATTATAGCGCAATGAACCCTTGTTAGCGTTGTTACCGATCAAACACATTGGGCCTTCGTGAAAAGTCTGGTAAATGATCTATTACAAGCGTCTAGTCCGTCATTCATAATTCAGCCGTCGTCAATTAAAGAATATCCGCGTCCATAATACAAATACCTATTCCATATTCCATATAACATTATTAGCACCAAATTCAAAAGGACAATCATAGTATACATAAACATAGGCTAGCTTCCTGCAAGAGAGAAGCGGTCAACAGTTTTCAGTGATGCCGACAAGACATCATGATTTTCCAAAAATATAAAATCCGTATCGCTGATCAGTATTCTTAATCCATAATAATCGTTGTAAATCGTCATTTAGACAATGATGTATCTCAGTCACGCTTTGATTGTGACTGTTCATATAAACACCATGGGGATCTTGAAGTACATGGGTTCATACGGCCCCTAGCCCCGGGTTAAGCGGAATTAGACACAAGTTACGAAACGTAACGCCATAGATCTTGCATGCTACGCTCGTATTTTGCTATCAGCATGCGATATGTATCGCCAAATTTGAGAAACTTTGAGTGGAGGTGCTTCTTGGAATAGCCCTGTTTTATAAGTTTATGCAACAATGTTTTGTGACGTTGATTAAAATCGTCACATTTAACACAGGATCGAGCAAATGCTACTAGGCGAGATATGTATACGCCATATGGGATATTACTTTCCAGAAAGGGATAGTATACGATGTCGAAATTGTAATCATCTCTTTTGTCATAAAGTCGACGAGAGAGAATGCCTGCTTCAGTTTTATAGAGATATAGATCTAAATATGATGTGGCTGTAGGGCTATCTGTAGTTTCGCTCAAATCCAGTGAAGGTGGATATATATCATTCACTGCTTCATTTATATAGCGATTATCCACAGCGAGAAGATCGTCTATATAGCATTTGGTGAATGAGAAAGAATGGGATTTGAATGGATCGGTTTTTGAAAGCGCCTGCATATAGTCATATTCATAAGAGAAGAGATACAGGTCAGCCAACAGGGGTGCACAATTCGTATCCATTGGAATACCTATATACTGCTGATATATTGTGTTGCCAAATTTCACATAGATATTTTTGATGAGAAATTCAAGCAACTCTATAAACGAAGAAACATCCCATGAATGATATCTCTTGTATGTAGTAGAGCTAAAGAATGGTTTATGGCTTCCGACATTAATATATCTGCGATAAGTTTTCTTGAACACAGATACTATTAAGGAACTTAGACGGTCAATAAGGTCCTAATGAGGGATTGTAGTATAGAGAGTCGAGAAATCCCATGTGGATACATGCCTGTACGGTATGTAACCTTTAGCGTCAAGTTCTTCCGTAAGACATTTTGAGTTTTTCAATATCCACATACATTCAACGCCAGAGTTCTTAGAAATAGTGGCGCAATGGCTGTTGCGCGATGGCTTGATGTTTCAAAAGGGGAAGATGCCTGGAACGTCACGATTAGATTTGCTCCTTCAGGTACATGATCTTTCAGTAGCCGATAATTAACAGTAGCATACGGTGACTATATAAAATGAATGTACTTTTTTATATACTATAGTGCAAGTTTGTAGCTGATACAATGTGCATTTTGTATAAGAGAATGATAGCTAATTCTATTAGTAGTTAATCTACAAAATATACCAGTATTATTCCATAGTGTAACTTATTTCGTGAATAGTGTGTGCTTCCATTCTAACTTTTGGATAGGTATCCCAGATTTAAGAGTATCAACACACATCTGATAAAAGTATAAACAGAAGTTCATTAGTTTTTCATGAACTTCTGGTATAAATATATTATAATTGGTTTCGACTTTCCATAGATATTTCTATTCAATATACTTCACATTGGTCAGAGGATGCCTGTATTGAGTGGACAATGAAAGACATGTTATTAACACACTAACATTGCTATCAACATTCGCGTTGAGCCTCATTTAAAAAATAAACAAATTGCTTATGGATAACATCTTATAGTTTATTCAGGACTAACAGTAGGACTGAACCTTATTTAGTGTGGCGTGCTCAATAAGGCTCATATCGGCGGGGGTGTCCTACGGCGGAAACACACAAATGGTTATCTTAAATTTTATAATACACTCAATTAGACCCTTGTTGACTTTTAATCCACAATGATCCCTGCACCGAGATATACTTATACCTCCCGCCTACAAACCAAGCCGATACCTGAAATGCAATTATGTTTAACAATTAAATATTTTTAAACAACATACTATATGCCTTTCCCTCCATACTGTTAATAATTTGAATATATCATGTTTGAAATAGAATCATTCATCAGAAACAATGAGTCTTTAATTCAATCCTTTTTACAGATTATGGTATGGTTCTTTGGTCACACTGAGCCACACCAAGCGAACACCTGAAAGCAGTTTTCGCAATGGTAATGTCTACGTTATATTTAATTCCCATTCGGCGAAATAACGACAATACAATGGCGGTGAACTAGTGGCTCTTCTAAAGTTTGCTTTGACTAAAAAGCATGCTAATGTTTTTGAACAAGGCCTAAATAGACCTGAGCGTACAATTTTACGGATCAAATTATCTACCTCGTCCCATTAGAAATTGTTGAGAGTAAGCTTTCTAAGTTAAACAAATAGATCGATTAACAATTATGATAACTTATGCAAATACCGGCTTATCTCGAGTATTATTCATCAAAATCCATACAATAATTGTCCACCAGCTGTTAAATGTCGCAAATACTTCAGTCACGGTACGGACATGTTACAACTAAGGCTTTCCTGAAAGTCACTTAAATGGATATGGAAATATAGATGCTTAAGTTTGGAGTCTTGTTCGACCAAACCCATATTACACTATAGGTTTTAATTAAAACTCCGATGGTATTATTAGAAATGGTTTTAACAACATATTTATTTCACCAATGAAACACGGATTGGCGAACAAGCTTGGAGCCTATCTAAACGCATCTCCATATAAATTTTATAGACATATGGTTATTCAGACGAACTGAAAAATTGCAATATCTCACAACTGACTTGCAATAGAGATCTGAAAATTTGTGTATATTTCATTGATTGTCTACTATTTGTAAATATTTGCAAAATATTACCACGAAAAATAACGAAAAACTTTTTGCATACTTTGTAGATTTTTTATGTAGGCCTACCAGATCTCAATTTTGGAAATGGATATCTTCAAATGGAAAGTTTTTATGTTGTCCAGTTAGCAGTAATGTTCAAAATATCTATTCCAGGAAAAGATTTTTGGACATTCCATATTATGTAGCTCTATTATGCACAATGTTTTCGCGGGGAAATGAAAATTTGAAATATAATTGCTAAATGAATACTATAACAGTCTCATATTTGTTACTGGAAGAGCTATTTGAAGATTCTAATTCCCAAATTTGATATCTGGTGCACCAAAAATTTAAAGAATTAACAGAGGAGATTTTTGCAGATGGAATGATATATACAGTGAGAAGACCCTCAATAAAACATAAATGAAGTTTCAGATCTCTAGGGCAAGTCGATTAGGAAATATTGCAATTTTTTCAAGACTGTTATCAAATGTATCATAACTACAATGGTCCACTTGGGTTTGCCCTTAAATTAAGAACGAATAAAATTCCTCCATGTTGATCCGTGTAGGTATTTACATTTCACTTGGCTTTACGCTAAGTTAATGCTTTCTGGATCCAAGTATTTGACCAATGATACAATAATCCCAGGTGAAACCGATCTTTGAGGTCACATTACTCCATTCTTAACACGGTCGATGACATTGAAGGCATCAGTAACATTAGATAGATGTTCGATTGAAAAAAGAATCTTTGCTTACCAAAACAAATATGTAAATTTTTTATATGGACATTGTGCTAAATACAGTAAATTTTGGTTAACTAACTTCTGGTTCAGGAATAAATCAAGATTTATAAGGTACTCCATTTAGAGTTGTAGTAGATTGTAAGAATGTTATTTCAGTAGGCCTAATTGAAAATAAAACAGCAAGTTCTTACACATTGCGAATACCGAATCATTGTACTCTTGAAAAGGTCGAATAATTGAGATTTGCAAAGAACCAGCTGTGAATCGATACACTAGGGAATAAAAGTCAAACATATTAATATTGTACAAGAGCAATATGGTTTTATCATAATCGGTGCGGTATAGACTGGTTTATATTGATTGCGACACAATTCTTACACATAGGCCTACCCGGTGGGGGACTTCTGGAATATGGGGCTTGTTGAGGGCGGGGTGGGGATGGTGAATGTGTATCGACTTGTCTGACAGTTTGGACATAAATAGTCAACGATCTGTCCGAAATGGTAGTTTCCGTCCGAACCTTGGACAATCAACTTGTGTCTTACACCAGTTTTAATTGATTACCTGTTCAAATTGAATATGTTGATGTATATCAAAGACGCCTCGGGGAAAATGCATGCGATTACGGATACCGGAGATTTACGACCTGTGACCAATCGGGTATCAAAGCCAACCATCATTAGAGTGATCCGGAGGGACAGTTTAATCGGAAAACCTGCCAGGATCAAACTAACCCCGACCTTGATCAAATCAGTTCCCCGAAAGAGCACAGCGAATGCCCCTGTTGTCACAATCGATCAAGTTGCTCACAGATTCCGTCAAAATTGGCTTGCAAAGTACCCAATTGACACATGCGCCAATGGAGCAGTCCAAGTGGACGATAGCTTAACAAACTTGAGCTGGCTTCAGAATTTGACCCCACCCCCTAGTCCAGTGACCACCAGAGACAACTCTTTTAGTAGTATAAAAAGCGCAATTCACCTTGTCCCTTCCAAAGAAATAAAATCGGCTCTATTTTACAGGAGTATATACGCAGGTGACGTGGGTTGTCACGTCACTTCCGGGTTTTCACTAAACACTACCTCCAAACATACAAGAGTTGCAATGTTCAACCGCCGGGGTGTTTTCCCGCCCCGCCCCGCCCCGGCCGCAGCGCGCGCGCGTTCTCCGGAAGTGCGCGTCATTCCCGGTAGTGTGCGCGCGCGCGCGCGGACGCGGGTCAAAAGGTCAAAGGGTGACCTCCAGGTCAGACGGTCCAATGTCCAATGGGACAATGTTGCGGCATCGCTATAGTTAGAGCTTGAGCACAAAAAGGGGATTCTACATGAACCTGGGAAAGATGGGCAGTTCCATTTGGACCAATCAGCGGTCGAGAAAAAAGAGCCAATCAGCGGTCGAGAAATAGAACCAATCAGCGGCCGAACAATCAGCCCATCGAATTGGGGTATTCACCGTGTGCTTTCGCTGACGTCCGCGCCTACATCTGGGTTCTTGTACACCCGGGTAATGTTTTTCTGGACATGGATGGGTTAGCTTTGGCTCCATTCTAGGTCACTGATTGGCTAATACGGTGTTCAAAGCCACTTTCATGCATTATGCTCATAGAACTTATAGTCATAATCTATACGTATTGGACGAGTCTCTTCACTCACCGTATACACGTACCTCAATGAAATGCCCGCTCCAAACCTAGACCAAAGACACGTACTTGGTCTGTAGGCTGATTTCATTGGTTCTCTATTTTTTACTATAGTGCTCTTGCCTTCTAAACTTGATGGGTTACATTTTGACCCCATCCTACACCACTGATTTCAGTTTCACTGAATCTCCACATTGGGCATTGATGCATTAGGAATAAAACACACAAGACAGGGTTTTTTGGTGAGATCTCATTTTTTTTTTTTTTATTCATTGAACAACAACAACGTGAGAACAACCACGTGAAAACTGAAGCCCAGAACAAGGGGCTTGTCATTAACTGAAGCCCAGAACAAGGGGCTTGTCATTAACTGAAGCCCAGAACAAGGGGCTTGTACATTGAAGCCCAGAACAAGGGGCTTGTCATTAACTTAAGCCCAGAACGGGGCTTGTACATTGAAATGATGGGCGGCCCAGTCATAGACGAGTACATCGCGGTCCTCGGCCTGGGGTACTCGTCAAACATCTGTACGATAGTAGATAAGGGTCTTCCCCGGCATCGATGGTACAGGTAAAACAAGCAATATTGTCCGCACACGCCACTGGTCAAGCTTTGCAACGTTTGACTGTTCCAACACCACGTCTCTGTGCCTTGATCCATGAAGTCTGTTAAATCGGGATGGAGGGGTGGCAGGCCGTACGGGTCAAAGTATGCGCCCTGCTCTTCTGTCAAGTACACGGCCACCCAGTGTTCACCGGGTCGATCCATCGGGTCCGTGTTGAGAACGTAAGCAGCCGGATACATACGGTCTAATGGAAACACATCTCGGGCGAACACCCCTTGAAAGACCCTACGTGTCTCTGGGTCATTCTCCAGCACGGTGGTTATCTGGTCTGTATCCATGTTAGGTGGAGAAGTCACACAGGACGTTGCGCGCCTTGTCCACTTGAATGATGTTGTCAAACTCGGCGTAGCAGATCACATTGACGGTGGTCGCCAGGGCTCGTGCAAAGTGGATTTCCAACCGTAAATTGCCTTGCTTGGCCAGGGCCAGCTGATGGTCGTTCTCTAAGGTGGGGGTCAGATCGAAACAGAACAACGTGTATCCGTTCGCGTAGTCTTCCCGACTGATCATATTCCCTTCGTCCTGGTTGATTTGACCGGTGGCTGTAAACAGGCTCTGATAGGCTCGAATGAAATTCGCGCGCCCAAAGTTCGAGGTTAAGGCCGTGGCTGGCACCTGTTGTCCATCCACATGCAGGGCCACAAAATTGATGCCGAAATGTTTAAAGTCAAACGGATTCTCTGGGTAGGCTCCGCTGAAACTGGTATTTTCCACACAGGCCAGGATCAATCGCTTGGGTAGTTCCCCAGGAACAGGTTTTCTTTGTTGGCG